>SJYC01046562.1:0-109907 GCA_006408675.1 Madoqua kirkii | reverse complement strand
GACCAGGGATTGATCTTGTGCCCCCTGCACTGGGAGCATAGACTCTTAACCACTGGACCATAAGGGACGTTCCACTGGAGCCTATTATACAGAATGAAGTAAGTCAGAAAGAAAAACATCAATATAGTATACTAGGGCATATATATGGCATTTAGAAAGATAGTAATGATGACCCTGTGTGAGGCAGCAAGAGAGACATAGATGTATAGAACAGTCTTCTGGACTCTGTGGGAGAGGGTGAGGGTGGGATGATTTGGGAGAATGGCATTGAAACATGTATATTATCATATGTGAAATGAATTGCCAGTCCAGGTTCGATGGATGAGACAGGGTGCTCAGGGCTGATGTACTGAGATGACCCAGAGGGATGGGATGGGGAGGGAGGTGGGAGGGGGGTTCAGGATGGGGAATACATGCACATCCGTGGCGGATTTATGGCAATGTATGGAAAAACCACTACAATATTGTAAAGTAATTAGCATCCAATTAAAATGAATACATTTATTAAAAAAAGAAAATGGACTGAGGCACTGGGAGGGTAAGGGGCTTCCCAAAGTCACATGGCTATTAATAGTAAGTGGCAGAGCTGGGTCTTGAACTCAGGCAGTTTGAGGTGTCTTCATCCTATATAGTCTTTCAGCAAACTTGCTGCACTTAAGAGACTGTGTAGCCTGCCAGATTTCTCGTTACACTTCTGCTTTCTCCTAGGACCCCAAGAGCACTTGAATATCTTCCAAATATTCCTTCTAAATAACTTTGGCAGAAATTATTCCTACTTGGCAGATAGAAGAGACCCAGAGCTTCCATAGAATTTCCTGGGGGTTGTGAAGCAATCTGGTGGTCCACAGCAGCCATGGTTTCCTGAAAACTCCAGCCTCTTCATACCACCATGGATTCAATCCATGGTTTTCTTCTTTTTAAACTTTTAAAAACAAGTATAGGTATTTTACAATGTTCTGTTAGTTTCATGTATACAGCAAAGTGATTCAGCTTTATATACAGATTCTTTTGCATTTAGGATGTTACGTTTCATGTATACAGCAAAGTGATTCAGCTTTATATATAGATTCTTTTGCATTTAGGATGTTACAAGATATTACATTTCCCTGTTCTATATTTTTTGTTGTTCAGTCACTCAGTCATGTCTGTGAGCCCACAGACTGTAGCACACCAGACTTCCCTGGCCTTCACCATCTCCAGGAATTTGCTCAAACTCATGTCCATTGAGTCAGTGACGTCATCCAAAAGTAAGTCCTTGTTATTTATTTTATATATGGTAGTTTGGATCTGTAATTCCTGAACACCTAATTTATGTTATGCTTTGTATAACATTCTCTGGACTTGTAAACCAAATTCTGAAAGTAGAGATGAACAGATTATTTTTCAAATCAGCCTTTGACCAAGTAAAGTATGCCAAGAATCCTATTAACAAAATGAACATGTCACCTACATACTGTCAGATGTTTTATTCATTATTAGCTCTATAGGACAGGTGGGGATTGACCAACTGAAGTCCTGCACCATCCCTTGTTCTAGACGCAGGTCTTTAGAGCAGATGCTAAGCTGCAGATCTGGCAGCCAGGTCTCAGCTGAATGGGAACTGATGACCTTTATATTATTTGTTTGCAATGGATCTTAGTTATGGCCATGTGGGCTTAGTTGCCCGTGGCATGTGGGATCTTAATTCTCTGACCAGGGATCGAACCTGTGTCCCCTGCATTAGAGGGCAGATTCTTAAGCAGTGGGCCACCAGGGAAATCTTTAGATGACCTTTGTAATGACAGGTGCTCCTTCAGCTTAGATGCCCACTGTGCTGTCTTATGATTGTTAGGTAGAACAGGGAAAAAGAGTCCAAAACGGCGGTGGCTACAGACAAGGAAGGGAAAAGCCTGGGAAAATGAAACAAAAGAAGGTCCCAGGACCAGAGTGAAGACCTCAGATAAAACAAACAACACTCCTGGCTGGCCCAGTTCACATAGGACAGGCCCAGGGAGAGAGAAACATATAAATAGAGGAGCCAGAGCCAGCTCTCTCTCTCCCCCACGCGCTGGGGCGCTTTTCTGCTCCTGTCTTTAGATCGATGTGCCCTCACACCTCGAAGATGGATTTTCCTGCTATCTTCTAAATAAAACAGAGCTGTTAACACTGAGCTGTAACACTGATTTGTCTAAGAGCTATAACATGGTCCATTCGAGACCTGAGGGCTATAACACAGTCCACCGGAGGGCTGTGACTCGCCGAGGGGGCTTCAATGTCCATCACTCCAAATCTTTGTTGTGACGAGACAAAGAATGGAGGAACATACACTCGTGTGACAATTATAAAATAACGAGGAAAAGTGAACCATGCCCAATGACAAAGGGTCACAAGCGCTATTCATAGGGTGTGCTTTCTCTAGCCTGAGTCGCAGCCACCAAAGCAGTGCCATCACAAGAGGCAGGGAGCCCACTGGCCCCTGTGCCACACCCCCACAGGATACAGGGGTGAGGTCCGGAGCGACAGCAGTTTGCCGGCCTCCCAGCTGCCTGGGGAGCCAGGGTGAAGTCTGTCTCCAGAGCGCATGCCCCGCTGTTGTGAAGCTATTTCTAAAAGGCAGCTGTGCTTCTGCTACTGCTGTAGCTCAGCGACTCCCCTGTGGGCTGCGGGTGAGGATAAGACCCTTCCTGCAGGTCGCACGAGAGACTTGTCCGAAGACGAGAGGGAGCTATTTTGTCTTTTCTGGCAGTTTTAGGGCAGTCGCATTAAGGTTGGTCAGGTTGAAAGGAACAAACAGGGAAATGAAAACACTTCAGAGCTAACTGCTATCCACATACCGTATACTTTAAAAATGTTTTTATTGAATATTAAACAATTACAAGTACTGTAAGTTAGACATTTAGCCAAAGCACAATTACAGGTTAAATATAATCATAAAGATGTCTTAAATAGAAACCCACCACGCAGGCAGGTTGAGTTCCTTGACGCTCTCCTTTGGAAAGAAGAGAGTGAGGGGAAAAGAAAGGTCCTCCAGTCCACGTGAAAGAGAGTGAAATCTAGAATTTACATGCTGTAAGCAATCTCCTATGACCAAATCAACAGGCTTGCCAGATTTAGTAAAGCGAAACAAAACAAAGCCAAAAAGCCCAGGAGGTTAAGTTTGAATTTCAGATAAACAATAATTTTTTACAGTAAATATATGCCAAATAATGCAAACCATACTTAAGCAAAACAATTATTTATCTAAAATTCAAATTTAACTGGGTGCCTTTTATCTGGCAATTCTACAAATAGACAAACGCAAAACAGGACAGGAGAGTGAACTGGAACTCCCTGCCACTGGTGGGTCAGAGACTACAAATAAAAACATTACCAATAATGAACCGAAGTCACTACATTGGTTATGTACACAGACCAACATCACAATGAGAAAATACACTTACTACTTCAAATGCTGTTGCCAAGAAACACTCTGATTTCCTCAAAGCTGGTTTTGTAAATGTTTTTGAGAAACCATGTTAAGTACCTTTTAGTCTGTAGGTATCAAAGACAATAGACAGGGTGAGCTTGAAACAAAGGAAGCAGAAGCAGGAAGAATTTAAATATTCTGTCATGAATAGAATGGTTATATAGTGAAGGTTGGCTTCTAGGTCTAGGCTATTAGCCTCAATTTTTTTTTTTTTTTTTTTCTAATTTTTATTGTGTTTTCTAGCTTTTCCTCCTGAGCCTTGGGAGGGGCTGGAAGCATGTAAGGGACCTCCCTCCACTCTACCAGGGTTTAACTGTACTTCTCTACAAACACTAAGAGACAACAAGGGCCTTCAAGAGCTGCCTGCGGAAAAGGGCAGGCTTACGAAGAATAACCAACACTCTAGATCCTAGGGCATGAGAAAATCTGTTTGAAAAAGATGGGTGGTGGGGTGTGTATGGAGTTGTGAAAGTGCAAAGCATAAAAGAAAATGTGAAAAAATGAGGAGTCAGAATGCAGTCACCTCTACTGTGTAAATATTATCTCAAAGGAGCTAAAAACCTCTGCAGATGTTTAAAACTGGTCACTTTGTGAGCATATTTAGTCTTGGGGAGTGTGTAAAATCTTAGCTTCCTACTGCTTGTCACTTACCACTGTGGTTTATATTTTTAAATGATTCAAAATTAGCTTGTGCAACACTCAAATTCTACATGGTATCCATCACTTCATGAGTTGCTGGTAATCCCTACATGCACAAAACTTCATGGGTTTTGAAATCATTTCTCTCAACCTGAAGGTTTGATAGCTGAGGAAGTTCAGATGCAGAGGAATGGGGGATGGTTTGATTCTCTCAGCTCCTCTGCAGATAAAGGAGGATTCCTTAGAAAATAGATTCTTGTCAACTAAGTTTACCAGGTGTGAGATACATGGAGATACACTCAACATGCTGACATCTTTCACATGCTGAGAAATGGAATTACAGCTCTGTGTTTATTAGGATATAAAAGGTTAAAAGTTCTCTGCCATAGTTAAGGCTTTCTTAAGAAATGTTAATTGTCTATTAATTTCAGAATGTACAAGGTATCTGAAGTAGTCTTACTTTTTAAGTTTTTTTTAGAATGCATTTCCTTCTCATATGCTAGACGTGTCCAGCCAAAGCACAAATATCATCTTCACAATTACTTTCTTTTAATTTCTCTTGTCACTGATTTGGCATCAAAGTTTGTCTTTAAATTTCTGACACATGAAACCCTATCTTAATGTCAGTTTTAAGCGCTGCCTGAATGATTAAAATCTATAGTTCTATGCCAGATAACTGCCCCAAAGAAAAATACAGAAAGAAAGGCTGTTTATCACAGATTATCATACAAATGGGATCTGGATATCCTAGGGGACAGGTGCTTAAAAATATACACCATCTGTTTGAAAGTGTTCACAGAAATCCAGAAGGTACAGGTGTTTAAGAACGAGGGTGAGCAGTGGCCAAGAACCGCTGGGCAGCTGTGAGATAGAGAAAAACATAGACAACTTATTGCATTCTAATGCTGTTTTCTAGCGTACACCAAAACTTTGCTTTTTGAATGGAGGCTATGATATTACTCTATATTACTTTATTTGCCACATTCAGGCATTTCTCTGCACATATCAATGCACTTCGCAAAGGGAAATCAAATTAGTGTAGCCACTAACATCAAGCTCAGAGGAGCACAAGGATGTCATTTCACACAAACATCCTAGTATTGTTTACTCTACTTATGTTACTGAAAAGCTAGGAATTCCAAATTCCAAGAAGGAAGAGATAAAGGATTCTGGTTGTACTGCTATTATTCTGCATAGAATTAGAACTCTGGGTTCCATGCTTGCTGTCATCTTCAACAAAGTGGCCGAATCTTCTAAGCAAAGAACACGAGGCCTGCTGCCTGACTCTGGCTGTGAACTGGAAACTGAGGTACAGTCGCTGTATGTATGCAAGACTCAAGACAGAGAAAGGAGGCAAATAAGTGGGGTCAAAGCTAACTGCTGGAGCTAATTGTAAATCCAGATTAGCAATCTGGGGAAAAGGGAAGGACGCCAAGAACAAGGAGAAAAGTGCCCAGTCCAGACCACTTAACTGATGCCAAGAGCTAGCAAACCAGGCCATCAGGGCTAGAAGCCCTTTGATGTCAGACCTGCAGTGGGCTGGTGGAGGGTCTGGATTCTCCCTTCTATGCGGTTTGGGAAACAGAAGGGCCACTCAGGGGCGGGCAACTGGAAGCCCTCACTTGCTAGTGTTTCTGTAGAGCGTGTACAAGAAATTAACTGCATTTCAGCCTAACTGAATGCCATGCTTTTAAGTCCCAAAGGGTTTTTCACACTACTATGGGTGGAAATTCCAAATGCAATCAATGTCTGCTAACTTGAAACACGCTCAGGGTAACCTTTGGTTTTCAAGTTTTGAAAAAATGTATTTGGCTCCTATGAGATATTGATTACCTCATTCTCTTCAGCAGATGAGTAGTATGTACACATTCCTTCAAGAACTACTACATATTCAAATCATTACAAGACAAGAAGCACAGAAAATGTCTTCCTTACACAGTACCTTTACTCGGCACACAGAATGTCAGATATAACATTGGCAGTTTAAATACCGAACCACGGCTTAGCTTTTCAAATATAAGGCTGAAGTTTCAAACTGGCACATCCGTTAACCTAGTTAGTGTGACGGAAACGACATATAACCACAGTTGAGTAGGTAGTGGCTTATGTTTTTAATGAAGCTATAAAGCTTTTGAGATCCATACCATATTCATCCTCTTACTTAACTAAAAATCACAGCTGTGTTTACCATTTTAAACTATATCTAATTGGAGGCAAGTATTATACACTTTCACAGCTACTGAAAACGACACAAATGCCAATTCCTTCAACCCACTGTTACAAACACAGCAAAAAAGAAGGAAAGGAGGAAAAAAGCCCTCTTCATGAGTATCAAACTTGGGCGCTCTGTGTGGAATTCTAGTGCTATTAAACAAGCAGCCAAGACACAAACACCCAGCTTGGGTCACTAAAACTTCAATAGAAGCAACAACTGAGGCTAATTCTTGATTTAATTTTGAGGACCCATGCAAGATTCAGCTATAAAACTCAAAACTAGTTCCTGATGCCTAGTTCTAGCATTGGACTCAAGCCAAAAGGAAAGCAAAACGTGTATTTTTAAGACCCTATTCTAGAATCTTTGCATGTAACCATTTTATTTTTTTTTTTAGGAGATTAAATGAAGTCACAGTTAATCAACCTGCATTAAAAAAACAAACAAGCAAATTAGTTTTCAGGACTGTAAATTGAAATGGCAAGTTTGCATCACACTGTTTTTCCTTTTTTTCCACCACATTTGTTTTACTTTGCTTCGAAGCTGAGTAGACACAGAGCATGTCCAATACGTTAATGCACCCAATTCAATATTCAGTTAAGATGAAAAGGACAAGTGTGAGAACTGTCATGGATAATTTTTTTAAGTGTCAACATGCATTTGACAAATGTTGAGGGAAAAAAAGCAAAACAAAGCAGTGATTTCAAGAAGGAACAGTATGACTATTTCTCTCCTTTCATTTAAAAAATAACCGAAAGAGCTTTGGTTTCCATTTTCGTTCTCATCTATTAAGCAGTTTGAGACAATGGTTCAAATATTTAGCGCAGGGACCTATGTAAATTATCTGAAACACCTCACTCAAAATAAACCCCAAATCTGGAGCAAACAAAAGAGTTCTCCCATTTGTGCCTATCTAGTGACTAAACAGGATTTGAACCCCAGCTTTCTAAACTAGAGAAACAAGCAGTATTTTTGTGATTCTACTGGAGCATGGTAATTCCACCGAATTGGGAAGTAAGGCAGCTGATTCTGGGGCGACAGCTCTGGTGGTGCGGGTGAAGTGAAGGGAAGTAGTGTTATCTTGGAGAAGTCCTCGTGGTCCTTTTCTGCTGCCGTATTTTCGCACGTCAGGCCCCTCACGCGTCTTAAAGATGCTTCTGGATTCACAGGCCTCCCCGGCGGTCTCCCCTCTGAACGTCACCACAGCCTCTCCCTGGCTGGGCTCTGCCTGGCCCTCCAGCACCATCCCGACGCCTCGGGGGCAGGCCTGCGTTGGGAAGCGCGAGTGGCTCTCGCGGGCTTCGACTTGCTCTGAACCCGGGAGCTCCTAAATCAGGGGGATGCTGGGTGCCTTTCCCTTGTAAGACTGGCCAATCAAAAAAAGAAACTGAAATGTGGCATTTTTCCTTTCCATCTCCGTTTACGCTGATAAGAGGTACGATACAAAATAAATCAGTGGGGGGAAAAAAGTGGACACGAAAAGCCTTGCTCAGCCGGAAGCTCGGGTTATGTCACTAGTGATTTTAGTCAGTGTGACTGTGCAAAATATCCTCAGGAAGGCTCAGGGTCATTTTCAAAGTAAGCAACAACAATGACAGCAAAACAAAGTGGATGATAAATGCTCAGAAAAACTAAAAAAATGAGCCTGTCATATGTGTGTATTTACTATATACACGGGCCATATGTAGAAAACCAAATGTAGTGTGTGAATTGTGAACATTTGGGAAAGTACTGGCTATGTTGTCTTTTTTCCCATTTCCAAGTCTAGATCAAAGTAGTCCTGTCTCAGCGATGGATAACTGCAATGAAAATGAGCCTGAGATATAGTAAAAGGCCGCCCCTGTAAACATTTCCTCAAAGGGAACAGTAGCAGTTGAGTATGTATCAGTTACTCATACTATATTCATCACTATCGCAATGCTTTATAAAAGACAAACAGCTTATTTCTAGGCTGTCAGGGATTTATAGAATATTGATTTTGTTGAAAACAATCCACTGTCATCCAGGCCCAGGCTGAAATCCGATCCGGCCTTTACTGACGGGCATTCACTAGGTCTTCTGTTCCGCGGCTGTCGCGGTCTGTGAAGGAGCTTCCGGCTTCATGATCTGGTATGTGATCAGATACTCTGGGTATGCCTGGAAAGGACAGGAAGAATGCATTATCACCCTTTGGGCAGGTAAGATACTGAAGCCCAGCTTCATGTGGACGCTTCAGAGGCTGCTGATCATAACCCACAGTCTACATACACCTGAGAGCCTGCAAAGGCCAACTAATTCACAGGTGCCTGGACGGTGAGGAGGTCCACTTTCATCTCTGTATGCAAACTTGTGTAAACCCTGTAATCCTAGAATTGCTATCATGTTATTTCACCTCTGAATACTGTAAATTCGTCACACCACATTTATGCCTCCCTAGAGTCACATGCCATAAACCAGAAAACTAAGGCAAAGAAAAATCTTTCTCATATCATCTTGTGGGTTGCTGTCACATGGCATTTTCAAGAAAAGTCAATGACAGAATAATTCACCGAACTGATTTCAAGTTAATCATAGATGATGAGGTAACCCACTGAGCAAGGAGGGGGAAAGGGGAGGTGTGCAGGGTCACCAGTAACGCAGAGGCAAGAGTTTGGAGACCATTTTGACAAGTTGACTAGTGAAAGGCAACTCTGCTCTGAAGATGAGCCTCTACCCCTATCTTCTATGATCCTTTGTGTGATACATCCTTTTGCTTGTAGAAAAGTTGCTTAAGCAAAGGAATCGGTAACGCAAGCAATTGAATTTGGTAGCATGGTATTTTAGATTCCCAACACATGTAAAATTTAGGCAGACTCTAATGGTATGAATGACTTAAAGATCCTTTTCTGAGTGCTTCTGCTTCCTACTCATTAGGCTACTGAATTGCTTCTGTGTATAACGGCAACCCACTCCAGTGTTCTTGCTGGGAAAATCCCATGGACAGAGGGGCCTGGAGGGCTATAGTTCATGGGGTCGTGAAGAGCTGGACACAACTGAGTGACTGAGCACATAATTTGAGATAGGAATTAATCATATCAAAGTCCAGAAGTAGGCTTTAAGGCAAGGGAATTACTAAACTTCAGGACCAGAAGGGCCCAGGATAGACCAACAAACATTATTTCCTCTCAAGTCTTACTCTAAACCCAAGCTGGTTCTAAGAGCATAGAGCGTATTTTTTTAAGTACTTGGAAGAAAAGATCCAACAATCACTTTTAGTAGCCAAATTCCCTGATAGCTCAGTTGGTAAAGAATCCTCTTACAATGCAGGAGACCCTGGTTTGATTCTTGGATCTGGAAGATCTGCTGGAGAAGGGATAGGGTACCCACTCAAGTGTTCTTGGGTGGTTCTAAGAGCATAGAGCGTATTTTTTTAAGTACTTGGAAGAAAAGATCCAACAATCACTTTTAGTAGCCAAATTCCCTGATAGCTCAGTTGGTAAAGAATCCTCTTACAATGCAGGAGACCCTGGTTTGATTCTTGGATCTGGAAGATCTGCTGGAGAAGGGATAGGCTACCCACTCAAGTGTTCTTGGGTTTCCCATGTGGCTCAGCTGGTAAAGAATCCGCCTGCAATGTGGGAGACACTGGGTTGAATCCCTGGGTTGGGAAGGTCCCCTGGAGAAGGGAAAGGATACCCACTCCAGTATTCTGGCCTAGAGAATTTCATGGACTTTATAGTTCATGGTGTCACAAAGAGTCAGACATGACTAAGTGACTTTCACTTTCAGGAAATTCTTAACTCAAATCCTCAATGTTATTTAAACTCAAGTGTTTATAGTTTATTCTCTACTGAGATGAAGAAGCATCACGTTCCCTTGAATGATTGTGTATGTTTGAAAATCATTCTACAAATTGTTCTGTTCTGTTCTCCAGGTTAAGCTGCTCTGCATCGATCGTGTCTCTTCAGTAAAACAGGCCACATCTCTGTAGCTGCCAATGACCAGAGAATACTTCCTCTATGTCTAATTAATGTGAAGCTTAAAGTATAACATATAAAAACATTCCTGATATTTTAAGTCCAGTCATATACTAAAATTGGAACTATTTTTCTTTCAAGTACAGTGCAGTTAATTTTCAGTGCTAAAGAAACAATCCCACCAATAATAATGTTCCTCAGATCAACCCTCTGAATAAAACATTTACATGTTCTTAAAAATGTTATTACTAAAGGTCAAATATGATATAAGGTATAACTAAGGGGAATGAAAGAAAAGTTGGCAAAGGAAAACTACCATAAGTCAGGAGAAATTGCTCATGGGCAACGACACAATAGTAGACATTATAATTAACACTGTCCATGTGTTACCTGCATATGGAAGCACAGGTGTGCTCCCCTGAAACAAGAGTTTATCTATTTTCAAGGTACTTTTTTTTCTTTCAAATATGGTGTGGACCACATCATTCTTTAAATTTTTCTAGCAAGAGAATTTCAACAAGTTATCAAGTCAAAGTACTTGGGAAATGGTTAAAAGATCAGCAAATACTAGACATGTTATTTCTTTCCACCCAAATGTGAATGAAATTCTGTTTACCATAGCTAACCTACAAGATCTGGAAAAGCGTTCAGTAGAGAAAACTGTAATCATCTATAATCTTAATAACCAGAGATAATTGCTCTGTTTTGGTTGATTCTGTGTTTAGCAAATACCATGTAGATGTATTTTTAAATCACAGGCACACAAATATACTAACATTCATTTAAGCATTCCCTTTTTGCTAAATATTTAGTTTGTTTAAACTTTTCATTATGATAATTGAGACAGCAATGAACATCCTTCTAGGTGCTTTTTGGGGGATGTGACTGTCACTGATTTTATCTGAAACAAATTTCTGAAGGTAGAATTACTGAGTCAAAGTGAAGCTTGGCATTTCTGATTAAAAAAAAAAATCTGACAAAAGTATTCTTTGGTAGTTTAAAAACTCTATTTGTAAACAACGGCAAACTGGCACATTAAGTTGCAAAAATTAAACTAGTACCTAATATATCTGTATACCCTTTCTAAGTCCAGTCTCTCAGTCATGTCCGTCCCTTTACCTACACCCAAATATTGTTAAGGTTTTGTTTATCCTATTTGCTTTATCATGTGGACTTTCCCCCTACTTCTCTATATACTAGACAGACACACAGAGAGATTCAGATATGTTTCTCCCTGAGTCATTTCAGAGTAAGTAATATACCTCATCATGGTTTTTTATCCCTAAATATGACAGTATTTATTTCCTAAGAATAGGGATATTCTCATATATAAGTTTTATATTGACATAAAATGTTTTTTTAACTTACCACTTATATTCAATTTTAACTGTGGATCTAATAACGTCCTTTCTCTTCTAGTACCAGATCTACTTTGAGGGGACAATCTGAAGTTAGCTGTCCTGTCTCTCAGGTTTCATTTAACCCGAAAGCATCCGTCCTGAGTCCTTCCTTTCTTTGTTATCCGTATGGAATCATAAATTCCTATTCCTTCCAATGGTGTAAAATTTATTACTATACTTATTCTGATGTTCAAATTATCTTAGATTTGGCCACTGGAAGCCACTCTGAGCTGACTTTGTGTCCCTGTGACATGCTCCCATCATTGTTTTTGAGGACTTCATTCTTTTCTGGTGTAACCAGTTCCTAATCTGCTCCAGCCCTGGAATTAGCTGTTTTTTCAAAGATCCTTCTATGGGGCATGGTATTACAGGCCAAGATCTGGGCTTGAGGAGTTCTCATTGCTACTGGGTTTTGTTGTTTTTTCTGCTTTCAGCAGACAGTGCTAAGAAATACATGCACCTATGTACTCATATATATACATGTGCCTAACACATATCTCTAGTTCATAAACCTATACATACATATACTTACATGTGTACAAACATATACACATTTACTAGAAATCATTCGTTCCTATCAATACCTCCAATCTCTGTCTGTTCCTAGAGTCATTCTTACCTTCCCTCATTCCATGTTTACGTCTCTTCTTCCACAGTGAGAACCCAGTTCCCAAAATCAACACATCAACATATTTACTCATGTGCTTAATCCCAGAATACACCTGAAAGAGTTTGAAATCTTTGCCCACAATCAACAGATCTAAATGAAATCCAGTATTTGTTTGCAATTCTTCGCCCTACTCCACATTTCACCTGGCCCAAGACTGTTGGCATATAATAAGATATTGTTTCTGTGTACATAGTTAATCTATTTTTTCTCCTTTTCAATCTCAACTAAATTCATATTTACATTATTACATTAAATGGTTTTCTTATGTGGTGTTTACATTTTTAATCAACTGTTTACAGTAGCCTGGTCTCGCTTATTTCACGAGCACCTACCTGCTCTCCTCTGTAGATGACGTATTCGGCATAGGCCAGCCCATTCACACTTGGCCTCCCAATGACAGAGTGATGGCCTGGAGGGGCATGGGCCATTTTCATGGTGCTGAACTGCAGAAAGGACTTGCCAAGGGTCACTCTACAGAAAAGCATTTGCCTGAAGAAAAAAGCAAAGCAATACTTTGAAGGAAGCTTTAAATCTTAGAATGGTATAACTGGTAGGTTTATTGATTTTTTTAAAAAGTTAGTTAACGTAAGGCAAGCTAATTTAAATGTCATTTTTAATTTTATGAGCAGGAATAGGATGCTATTTGAAATACTGATGAGCAGTTAGCAGGTTCAATAGTTCCACTTAAAGTTTAAAGTGGTTTTGGTATGGTTTAGAAATCAATCACAGATAACACCTGGCAAGTTCTGACTAGTGGAAAAAGACAAATACTGGTGAAACTGCATTCTGGAGGAATGAGTGTGGACGGATAGGAGGAAAGTGAAGAAAAGCAGATGGCAACAGCGTCTGAAGTTAAAATTAGGTTTACTCACTATGAAGACGTAAAGTCTGAGATGAGATAAAGAATAATAAAAAAAGTGGATTATATATAAAAATATTTAGCTTCAATATATGGCCAGAAAGTTCACTACCTCAGTGAAACATGAATTTGAGGCAGTTGTTAAATATTATGGAGGAAAAGAAAGACTGATTGGGAAGAGAGTGTATTAAATAAACTAGGTGTTGGCAAACTATGGGCCAAATCTAGGCTGCCATCTGTTTTTGTAAATAAAACTTTATTGGAACACAGACACATTCATTACAGGCTGTCTATAGCTGCTTTTGTACAAGCACAGAGCTGAGTCAATTGTGATAGGGATCCTACAGCCTGTAAAGCCTAAAATATTTACCACTGTGGCCCTTTGAAATAAAAGTCTGTAAACCCTTAATAAATACTTGAACATATTAATAGATACCTTAATTAAGCTATAAGATTTCATCCTACTGTTAACTGTAAATAGTTATTATTCAATCAAGTAGTTTTTTTAATTAATATAAATTTATTTATTTTAATTGGAGGTTACTTTACAATATTGTATTGGTTTTGCCATACATCAACATGAAGTAATGAAGTATGATCTGTGCATTATGACTTAACAAATATTACTGTGAATCATAACTGTGCTAGACCCAGTTTAATTGAATCCTGCCTGGGCTGGCTTTTTTAGTGTGATGCTACTATTGGTGATGTTGGCTTGGCATCAACTGTATCCTCTTGTAGGTCCCAGAGGAAAAGGTTTGGACATGCGTTAGAAGGAAGCTTTTTGAGCTCTATTTCCACGCCGTGGTGGCACTACAGTGCCATAGGACTCTGCCTGCCCAGCCTGCCGGCCCACTGCCATGGCTATACCCAGTGTCCGTATGTCACACAGAGTGTGACCTGACAGCCCTCGCTCCTGCCTTCTGCCTCCTGCCCCAGGGCACCCTTGTTGCTATGGAGACAGGAGAAGATGCAAGGCCTGCCTAGCTGGCTCATGTCCACTCACCAGCTTGCCTTGTGCCTTTGTGTGGCCTGCAGATGCAGTGGCCCAAACACTAATCAGGAACAAATGAAAGACTCTACTTATTTAGAGAAATTATGTGCTCTAGTTCAAATGTGACTAGTGCTAGAGGTGCCTTGTTCTCCAGAAATAATTCTCAATCTTGTCCTGAATCTGAAATAAGGAGAATGGAGCCCAGGGAGAAAGTCAAGATGGAGGGAGCTTCGCCGTAACCCATGACTGGCTTTTCCCAGACAAACACCTGGCTTTTACCACAGCCGCTGTCAGCTCGGCTGTCACTGCTCTGATTAGGGCAGGGGCAGATCAGCTATTCCTAGCTGACCCCCAGGACGGTCTGATTTGTTAGGAGTAAGAGTGAGAATGACCTATGACTTCCGCAGAGCATGAGAAACTAATCTGGCCCATGACCTGAGGACAGCAACCCTTACACAGAGGGCATGAGGCTCACCTATGACATATATAACATGACCGGTCTTTGTGCGTGGGACAGCCTGTTCCTCCTCCGATTCCATAAACATACTGGTTGCTTTTAGAAGAGTTTTCAGCAAAATAAATCCCAGCACCAAACATTCCTCCTATATATGCATGTCGTTCATCAAACCCTTTATGAATAATGGCATTAATAAAAGGAGAACCTAAAAATATAAAGACAGATCAGTTTCGAGCACTTTCTGGAATCTCCATTAGCTACACATTATTTGCACTTGGCAGAGTAACACTAATGCTTACATGGAAAGTTTACTCTGTAGGATGGTCTATGATTACATAAATTACTCTCATGTACTAGAATTTTACCAGGGACATAGTGAGATTTTAGATAGCAAATTACAACGTAACTTTGAAAATACAGCTATTTTACACCCAGTATTGCTTTAAGCAAAAACAGATAATCTAATAAACTAAAACAATTCTGCTAAACTACAACAAAAATAGTGTTTCACCATCTAGATGGCTCAGCATGCAATTTAAATTATGAGACAATTTCAGATGAATTATTTTCATTGTACATGCCTTGGAAAGCCCATACGTGTAATGCTTTTGAAAGCTGGTACCAACATATAATGAAAAAGATAAATAAATAAAAACCATTTTTAACATGACACGAATACAGTCAGTATCACAGGCTTTTCACCTTCCAGGAGTTTGCAAACAGAGCTGATGACCAGTGGGTGCTCACCGTGAAACAACATGCGCTCATTGTGGTGGTTGTGATTCTCCTCGGACACTTCCTTCTGTCTGTGGCAGAACCGCTCTCTTAACTTCTTGTTCACAACTTTCTGAATCTTTAAAGATGAGGAAGAAAGAAGCGAATCAGTGAAATGCATGTTAACTGGCACCTTATAATTTAAAATAAAAAGTTATGTTTTTCTTTAGGGAGGTTCAATTTTTGTTTCGTTTGCTTAAAACATTATTTAAAAATGATACAGTTGCCAGGTCACTATAATTCAGTTAATACTCTGTTTTCAGTGACAATTTTCAACTACGTTTTTTGTTCGTTATCTACACCTGACCTAGCTATACTTCAAAATCACCTGAGGACTTCAGGTTGTAGGGGCCTGTAAATTTGCACTTTCAGAAAGCTCCCCAGGTAATTCTGATGTGCACTGGTGTAACGTCAATAGGTCCATTAACCCAAAAGGTTAAACCACTTATCAACAGATTTTATTCATCTTTATGACACCCCTTTGAAAAAAGCATATGGCAGTCATTTATTTCATGTTATGAATTAAAATACTGAGATTAAGAGATATATGCATTCTGATATAATCACTGACTCAATCAGATGAAAAATCAAGGCCATTAATACTACTCTGAAATAGTGAAAACAGAAATTACAGTTCAAATTTGTGGGTGAGCTGGGAGTCTTATTATCATACTGGCCTCATGAATGTCAACTGATCTAGCTTATATCTGATAGTCAGGAAAGCTGTGCAGTCCAATTTTCTCCCTGACATGCTCAAAACTTACTCGAATGACATTGTATCTGTTGAAGATGCCTCCAGCATTACCACCATCTCGGTGTTCACGAATTGTACTTTGCATCTACAGAACAAAACAAAATAACTTTCTGAAAATATGCTGGTGTGGAATTCTGAAGACATTCCTCCTGTTTTCAGAATTTTAATTCTATTGTATTGTTTTGCTAATGAGTCTAAGACTCAGCACTAGTAAGTAAATAGGAGTTCACTATAAATGAGTCAACAAGTTTAGTGAATAAGTATTTCTAGTGAGAAAAGAGACATGAACATCAAACTTTTGCACTTTCTATTTATTTTTTAATAAAAGCTTTGAAAGGTCTTTCTGCAAATACCATGGGGTAAAATACCGTAGTAAGTCATCCACGGTACTATTTTTTGTTATTGAGGAGAACCAACATTGTGATTAAGTCAAACTAAAACTCCTAGTAATGTTGAACTAATACCTCATTGCACTAGTGCTAAAAATAAACAGAAAAAATTGATAAAATCAATAAATTTTTGTCCCTTAGGTGAAAAAGTCCACGTCCTCTCTTTGCTCTGGGATCTCAAAGAGAGGGGGAAGCTGGGTGTAACTTTTAAGTAAGTGGAATAACTATCTTCTGAACACTACTTACCCTTCTTCTGCTCTTCAAATTAAGAATTATGATAGTTTGAAAATTAAGATGTTTTAAATTCCTAAGTTTCTCAGAGAACTGACTCAAAGAGTTGATTGATTATCTCACTGTTCCCTTTGTGAAGTTAGTCACTACATTTTTGACATTATAACCAGAATTTACTTACTATAAGGAGAATGACTACTAAGTAAGACAGGAGAAAACAGGATGCTTTCCTGCTAAACTAAGAACAAGCTTCAGTGCTACTCTGGGGTAAGGGTCCCGAGACCCTGGGATGGGAATCATATCAGCACTAATTAAGAGGTGGAAAACAAACAAAAATATAGGCAAGCCTTTCTCTGCAAAACGCTGGAATCAGTTAGGGAGCTTATTTATTATGATAATGCCATTAGACACTTTGTGATGTACATAGAAGCTAAGTGAGGCATAAGCCATCAGGAGAGGGGGCATCTCTGTGGCATCACATCTACCAGGAGGTTCTACAAAGTCTTACTTTAGTGTTTAAAATAACTGACTGTAGAAATGAAGGTGACTGGAGTTATGAGGCAGGTTTCCTAAGCACACATTACTTTATGACCACATTTTAGAACTTTCATGAAAATAAAGATGAGAAGATGTTTATTATTTATGAGACAAGATTCTCACTCCATATTATTTTTAGGTAGCAGGGTCTCTTTACTTCTACGAGTTTCAGGAAAGTGTCCGGAGTAAAAAGGCACGTGTGGCCCACCCCCTGGAAACCCGAGGGGTTCTGACGTGAAGGCAACACAGAGCGGTGCCGCCTCTACAGCCCGACTTTAATGCTGGCAATGCCAGCACAACGGCTAAAGGGGACCAGACAATAAACCGGCAACAGGCCATCAGCCAATACAAGACAAGTTTACCTCTCCTGGAAAAAGAGATGTAAGCGGGGGTTTCAGGAAAAGACAGTGACAAATTCTAATGTACATTACCTCCTCTTCTACTGACTGATACTCTTTATCTTCTGGAGCAAGATCCAGCAAAATGGTTCCCTGATTAACACAGTGAAAAGTCAAATAAGGATTGGTGCCTGCAGGGAAGAAAAATTAACACATTAAACAAAGGTCTACACTATCCAGGCTCTATTTTATGGAAAACTCTCATAAATAATCGACATTTTGGAACAAGTCTAAGCTATTTGCAACTTGAACCCAATATATAAGATTAAACAAATACATTTGAAGATAAGAAAAAATAATGGAGATGTATTTGGGGTTCAATTTGTTCTGTTCTTACAGTTCCCTATACTCACAACAGACTCAACAATTATTCGTTGAACTCAATCACGAACATACATGATTCTGATCCAAAAGAGAACACACTGTAATTAAATACAGTCAGGTCTAAAATGTAAGAATTTTCCTCTAAAAGAATTCGCATCTGTGAGACAGCTTGAAGTGGTCATTATATAAGTTTAAAGTAGGGAGGGGGCTTCTGCATTGGGAGATCGTGTATACCTGTGGCTGTTTCATGTCAATGTATGGCAAAACCAATACAGTATTGTAACGTAAAATAAAGTAAAAAAAAAAAAATAGTAATAATTTGGAACAATGCAACACATTAAAAAAAAAGTGTAAAGTACATTATTCTTGTTGAGTTAGTACAGCTAAATAAGCAAGAGTCAAGATCAATACCTGCTAACATTTACTTTCATGTCACTCTTGCAATTTTACTGTCTCTGCAGACTAATTCAAGTTGTTTCTTTTCTCTCTCTTTGCTTTTCTATACTTAAAGCACTTCTAACAAACAGAGAAATGATAAACATGGAGGCATACAAAAAAAAGAAAAGAAAGATAAGTGTGTAACAGCAAAGTACAACAGAAAAAGACTGCGCTGGCAGTTGTGAAGGAGGGAAAAGGACACAGGGTAAGACAGGCTAGATTATCAACAGTCATGCTCTGAACCCTTGATTTTATCCTAAAACCAACAGTACTCTACTGAAGGATTTCAAGCATCGGAATGATACGATCATACAGTCATTCTGAAAAGTCTTCTGGTTATCAACTAAGGAAGGTTCGGGGAGCTGGGTGGGGGTGGAAGGCCAGAAAGGTGACTGTTGGAGACAAGCTGGAAGGTGGCTGTGTCAGTCCAAGAGAGAGACGACAGTGATGTGGATTAGGTGACAGCAGTGGGAAGGGCCTGAAGTGTAGATTCCAGGGATATTTAGGATGCAATGTTATGGGGGAGAGGGAAGAGTGACTGATTTTTAGCCTGAATGACTTGAGGGAGAGCGAGACCAATGATGGAGACGGACAGGCAGGAGATGCCACAAGCTGAGTGCATGAGCTCTGGGGTCAGGCCCCTCGATTAAATGCTAGGCAGGACACTTATAGTGGGCTTCCCTGGTGGCTTAGCCAGTAAAGAATCTGCCTGCAATGAGGGAGACCTGGGTTCGATCCCCAGGTTGGGAAGATTCCCTGGAAAAGGGAACAGCTAGTTACCCACTCCAGTATTCTGGCCTGAAGAATTCCATGGACTGCATAGTCCATGGGGTTGCAAAGAGCTGGACATGAAATGAGTGACTTTAACTTCACAGGACACTTTATCACTAATTTCTGAAACTTCTTTATTTTTCAATAGCTTACCTTGTTGTCCACCTAAGAGTCTTTCTACTCCCTTGATTAATTTATGGCGGTGTCCATATGCATTGATGCCTATTTCTTTCAACTCTTCATGACCCATATCAGCCAACACATCTAGGGTAATCTGAAAAATGAAACAAAATTGCTAAATCTTTAACAGTTCATCAGATGATGAAAACTCTTCCATTTGTCTTCAGTGTTCCAGTATCCAGTTAAATTAAGAAAACTCTTGTCTCCTTTATCAGCATGAACTTAAATCTTCTTAAAGTTGCCTTCATAACCTTACCAGGGTTTTGCTCACTTGAAATACTCCTTGATTTGCTTTCAGTCCATGGATAAAGAAACTGGGAGAAACAATGCTATAGAAATATAAAATGATCACTGCCATTTTCCTTTTGATTATTTCATTCTACCACACTTTGCTTACCTCAAGATATAAGAGGAGACAACCAGCAGCTTGAAAATGGGGGAAATATCAGATCTCAATATCCAGAAGGAGGCAAAGATGAATGGCAGGGGAAAGAGGGGCTCAGCACAATGAAACAGAAGAAGCTTTAAGGAAGTGGGGTTTATAGAAAAACAAGAAAGAACTTCCTAGTGCTAACAAGTATTCAAGCATGGACGAGGCTGCCTGAGAAAGTAGCAAGATTTATACCACAAGTATTTAGTTAGATTACAAACAATCTTATATAGAAACTATATAAAGAATTCCATTTTGGAGAAAAGAGAGTAGGTAGAATTTGTAAGAGTTTAAAAGCCATCTAACAATCTCTGAAGTCTAACATACATTTTATTTTTGCTCAAAACAGTGGTTTAAAAGTTTTGTTTTTTTTTTTTTTTTAAGTTTTGGTGATTTATCCCTGTAAATGGAGGTGGTTCGCTTCTACAATTTGAGATCTAAGGTCTCCAGCCCTTTCTTTGTTGACTGAAAGTAGCTGCGCCTTTACCGCCACCCAGTGGTGGTGCTCTGAATGCACAGGGTGAAATCTCCAGTAGCAGCATCTCCTGAATTTTCAGCTCAGAAGAAGCTGGTCCTGTGACAATCCAAATACTACTTCACAAGATTAGCTTTTGGTTTTCTTTTTCCTTGGGAAACAGAAAAACCCTTTGATAAACACTCTTTTCCAACTCAAGATATTTTTATCCATGGCCTTCTCTACCTTTATACTTGCACATAACATTTTAAAAAACTAACAAATTAGGTCTGGAACTCTGATGATTTTTACTGTCAGAATAAAATATTATATAATGAGTCTGACCTTCTCAGAGCAAAAAGCATACATCATTCACTCTTTGGAAATAATTTGCTATATTGCTCCTAAGTGGTCATTTAAGAAATAATCTCTCCATTACACAAAATGGGCAATCACTTCCAATCACCCAAAGGAAGTTTTCCGCAGAGCTTCTAAAAAAACCAGTTCTGAAACGTACATCTTTGAGACAGTATAGTTTGCAACATAATAGGAGTCTTTACAGTTTTAGGTAGATGTGATTTTAATATAATTTGGAAACCATGTTTACCACATTATTGATATTCTACTTTTTTCTTCTAAACTTCAGATCAGGTTGACATAAAAAGAGGATCTCCTATCTATGTGGCAGCTTCAATTTAAAGTCTTTTAGCTTTTCTGAATTGATACGTATAGTGTATGTCTGAAAGAAGCAGAAACCAGGCCAACAAAACACAGTATTAGGTTCCAGAGAAGAAACGAAGAACGTTTGATACATTTGTTCATTATGTGATTCTAATCGTGAAATGAATACCTCATTTCATCCTCATAATGACCCATGATATACTATTACTGTCCTTATGAAGAAATTCAGGCTCAGTGAAATCATAAAAATAGTATACAGAAGGGCTGAAATGTATTGCCATATTTGTCTTTCTCTTTGCTTATGTCTTAAAAGGGATGACTAGAGAGCTAAAATAATTAAACATTAAATTTAATTGCTTTGAGTTACATGGTACTAAATTTGTCCTTATATTTATTGGAACTGGGGACTGGAAAACCTTAAATAACTAGCTACTGAATTTACATTTATGTTCACTTGTTCATTCATTCATACATAATGTATTTAATGAGTACCTTCTATATGCTAGGTATTTCCCCAAAAGTGACTTAATTAAACATTTCATTTAATTCTAAAATGACCCATTATAGCTCAGAAAGGTAAATAACCAGCCCCAGGTGGCAGGAAAACAGTGGGGCCAGGGAACAAACAGAACACTAACACTACAGGTCATGATAGTTCCTCTACCAAGAAGATAAAAAGTAAACACAAATATTTGGTAAAAATCGGTAAATGTTTTGGAGGAATCCCATGGGAACTCTCAGGAAGGCTACTGTGTTGAGGTTATAAGTGGGACTGGGAACTAAGAAAGGAACAGAAGGGGGTCAGGAAAGGTTCTTAAAAGAAGGTAGTAATTCAGGTGAGGAGGAAGATTTAGAGGAAGAAGGGAAGGGTGTTTACGACAAAGGGAACACTATGTACAAAACGAAAACCAAGTGAACAGAAAACATTTGAGAGACTCTAGTATTAATAATAAAGTTCAAAATGGATAGTGTATAATGTATATATAGGAACAAAAAAAAAGTGATGGATAGAGCAGCAGGCTAAGAGCAGGTCTTTATGGGTCTTACACATCAAGCGAAGATAGTGTCCAAAATGTCCAAGGACACCTTTTCAGCAGAGCAATACAAACTTGTATTTCAGGAGGACGGTGGTACGAAGGGCAGATCTGGAAGGGAAAGTGACTGTGAACAAGATGACGACGGTGGGGTGGAGGAGACTGGAAGGGGTGAATTGGAGAGCAGCCTCAAAGGGAGAGATGACAGGGCCTGGTAATAGAAATGGTGAAGGAAAAGAAAGGCCTGGGAGTAAAGGGCATTCCAAATTCTGATGATGAGTGAATATATTACTGTATTAATAATAAAAGAATTGGAAATAGCTGGAAGGCGGATTTTAGACATGTTTCTCCAAGATTCAAAGCTTTTATACTGCTAGAAATATTTTTCCGAAAATTTTTAACTCACTTAAAAAAAAGTTAGTTACATCTAGGAAATTACAAGTTTGTTGGGCCAGTTATTTATACTCAACATACATTAAAACCAAATTATAACCTTTAACATGAAGATCACCCATTTATCAGTTAAATCATCTTACATATAAAGCAAATTTCACTTTGAGAATGTTACTTTAAGAAGAGCTGCCTCTTGTTTCTAAGATTTACTTATTTTCTCTGGGGTGGAGGGAGAAACACTGGGGTTTTAATGAAAAAGGTCTTTCTTTTACGTGGCTAGGTTGCAGGCTACAGTAACATATTAGAATTAACTTTGCAATCATGTTCATAATGAATTTACTGAGTCCATGCCTTTGTCTTTAGATTCTGAAATAAAAATTGATATGGTACTTTTCATATATATACGTGGACCATAAGTATGTTCAAAAGGTGTCTTCTAAATCATAGCATTTATGTTGCAGGAATTGCAATGTAAATCAAACAGCCTTTCCCACAGAAAAAGTATCATAGTCAGGAAGCCAGGTTACAGAGAAGGCCTCACCGACACTGGTACAACAGTTAACTGTAAAGGACATAGACATGTATTACTTACTACAGAACTTGGCAAATTATATACGACAAACAAGCTAGCTAAGAGACTTCTGAGAGAATAACCGGGAAGGTAAGAGGTGGGCTGATGATGCTCTGAAGGAGGAGAAAGAAATGATCCTCCTTCCCTACTCCACTGGAGAAAAGTATCTATCAGAATAGAAATAATACTCTGCTATGTGTCAAAGCATCTCAGGAAATAGAATGACTGGCTCAAGATCAGTAATAGACAAGAACTAAATGGGTACAATGCACACACACCATAACACTTCCCTTCACCTCATGAAGACCTTGACCTCATCACATTCGCCTGGACTGATGTAGAATGTTAACGGCAGAAAGTCCTCTGGATAAGTTATGGAAAGGGTTACAGAACTTATTACTCTAGAACTAAAGGCTAGTCAAGAAACAATTGTAGTCAAAATAAAACTTTTGATTGCTTGAAGACTGGGCCAGAAGACAGACACACACAGTTACATACAGAGAATGATAATATTATTTGTCCGCAGGGAAGGAATTAGGCTAGGTAATACATGTTACCGTCAACATATTGATTAAAAAAAAGGATACAGAAATTACTCTGGCAAAAGGAAAATCAATGGAACCATTTACTCAGAACAAAAGTGCAATGAAAAAGATAACAATGAAACTGATGAAAATATGATAAGCTGTCAAAAGGACCAACTGTAAGATTAAATTATTAAAAATAATAAAATAAGTATGCCACAGGGTACCATTACTATAAAAGAGCCTATATAAAGTAAAAAAAAGAAAAAATTATGGTGCAAACTGACTAAAACAGTAGAGGCTGAACTCTTGAAAATGGCTAACTAGAATGATTTGCTTGAATTTGGGTCTTTGTTTTTATTAATCAATGTGAAATTTCACAGTTATTGTGGATATGATTTGGGAAGAAGGGAAATGGCCAAAATATGGCTGTAGCAGAGAATACTGCTCTTAAGACAGCTTTAATACCTTCAGGGAAAGGATAAGGGAATAAGAGTATTCCAGCGTAGGATATACCCATAAGAAATCTCCAAGCCAGAGGGGGACTCAATGGCAGGCGAAGCTTAAAGGCAAGGGTAATTATTATAGCATTTATAAAACCCCTACCACCAGACAGAAAATATAACCATTGCTTCATTAAGGCATATTTTAAAAACTGGCACAGTAGTACAAGGCTGGCAATTTTAATTATCTGGACTTTTGAAAGTATTATTTTATTTCACAGGTAAGGTGAGTGATAGGTTAAATGCCTTAATCAGAATCAAGGTCTTTTATCGTTCCAGTGCTACTTCTACCCAACCGTATTGATCATTAAAGATCAACTACAATATATAGTATAAAGAAATTTAGCTAAAATGAAAGACATTAGAAAATCCTGACATAAAAAAATCTTTCATCATTGATATGAAAAAGACCTGGAGTTTTAAATTAACTCTGAACTGACTATATGCCTACAAAGAAATCAGAATGGGCCAGAGAGGCCAGTGAAGAATCTGGACACTATACGCATAAAAAGAATAAGTAAAAAAGAAGATGAATTTATTATGCTAAATTAGGAGAAACTTTGTAGGGGTGGGTAGTTGATTAGAAGGATAAATCCACAATAAGTTTCCTAGGTCTTAGAAATGTAAGAAGGGCTATAGTTATGTTGCAGCAAACTGAATGGTGACCCTCAAAAAGATATGTCCAAGTTCTAATCCCCACAACTTGAAAAAAACCTTATTTGAAAAACTTTTTTTTAAACATCTTTGCAGATGTAAATTCAGTTAAGGATCTTGAGATAAGGAGATCATCTCTGACTAGGTGGGGAGGGCTTAAAATCAGTGCAAGCATCCTTAAAAAGACACACAGAAGAGAAGACAGACACAGAGAAGGTGAGGAGACAGACAGAAGCAGAAACTGAAAGGATGCGGCCAGAAGCTGAAGGGGCCTAGCAGTTAGCAGAGATGGGGGCAGATGCTCCCTAGACCCTCTGTAGGGAATGAAGCCCTGCTGACACCCCGATTTTGAACTTCAGGCCTCCAAAACTGTGAAGGAATAACATTCTGTTGTTCAAGCCAGTACTACTACTACTAAGACGCTTCAGTCGTATCCGACTCTGTGCGACCCCATAGACGGCAGCCCACCAGGCTCCGCCGTCCCTGGGATTCTCCAGGCAAGAACACTGGAGTGGGGTGCCATTTCCTTCTCCAATGCATGAAAGTGAAAAGTCAAAGTGAAGTCGCTCAGTCATCTCAGACTCTTACGACCCCACGGACTGTAGCCCACCAGGCTCCTCCATCCATAGGATTTTCCAGGCAAGAGTACTGGAGTGGGGTGCCATTGCCTTCTCCACAGGTCTGTGGAAATTTGGCAAGGCAGCCCTATGAAACTAATGACAGTCTAATAGGCAGAAAGGGTGAGATTTCTGTGCAAAACAGTGTAAAGATAAACAGAAGATTAACAGATTAAGCATGAGGCAGATGTGGGTGTATTTTAGATTAGAAGCATTTCATTATACCTGTCCAAATTGTAACAAGATATTGTTCCACATCGATATAAAAAGGGTAATTCCTCTATCTGGGAGAAAGACTTACTGATCTCTAAAAATTCTTCCCATTCTAAGATTCTATGTATATTGATAATACCCCAGTTAAACTCAGGAATTTATTACTTGATGTTTAATGGTAATAAAATCATATAATGATATGTTAAAAACTCATTATTCCATATAAAAACAGACCGACAAACAGAAGGATCTTAATTCATAAACAACCTAATGATTTCATACTAAGATCTTTACAGGCATTTCAGATCTGTCTGAAAACAGTCTAAGTCTTTAAGCATATGGCCAAGTTCTGGTTCAACATATTTCACTCTCTAGCTAGACAGTGGAAACTTCATAAAGGAGCAATTTTTAAAGGTACACTTGCCTAGGAATTATTTTGCTTTCCAGTTTAATGGACAACTGCTTCATGAAGATTTTGCTAAATAGTTAACATAAAAATTTCTTACTAGTTTAAAGTGAATCCAGTCACATTAGTAATAAAATGAGGTAAATAAAGGCTAATAACTTTTTGGAAACAAGATGAGGGAAGATTTTGAAAGCATTCTTTTGAGGTGGTTTCATGGCCTAAATTTTGACATGTAATAAAACATGTTGAGCCAGATTGCTTATGAAGATACAACAACATAACGTTAAAGACTCTCACCATCTGTTAGACAATTTTGGAAAGAAGCATAATTAGTAGATACCCCTAGCTTCTTCAGAAATCTGTTTTGAGTTTTAAAAGAGTGGTTAAGAAGCAAAAAAGAAAGAATACGCAATTAATAACTCCTAGTATTTAACTGAAAAGACTGGACAATATATGAGAGCTTACCTGTTCTGTTTCAAAGATATCCCGAAGATGTTCTAGCCCAAGGCTTTTTAGGAACTGGCTAATATTCATGTCAAGACCCGCAACTAAAACAGACACACATTACAGTTTTTCAGAAAGAAGTACATCAATCTAAAGGAAGTTTCAGTATTTATTTAAAGCCATGGCTCTCTGACACAACCCTCTACACACCTGTGCAGCTGCTTCTACATAGCATAAAATGATCTAAATTACACACATTTAATTCAGACACTTCCAGTTAGCGCTGAATTTTATGGGGAAGTAAAAGAAGAGTTTATCTTATCAGTAGTATTTATATTAATATTTTAAAGTACAATATAATGATTTTAGTGAAATATTTAACAGTGGAATTTAAAAATCAAAATTTACTAGCTGTTGTTTCAGTTTTCATTTCTTACATAATCTCTCCATTTTTCTGATATAATTTCAGTAAGACTCACTCAACAGTTCAGTAAGATACTACAGTTGGAATAGGATGTACTGGGATATAGGTAAGTAAGGACAATGTAGACATCAAGGCATTTATTCTATGAACACTTTTTTTTTTTTAAAGAAAACATCTTATTTTATATAAATGCTAAGATTTCCCCCTTGGGGAAGCTGGAGGAAGGCATAAGCCCCAGCCAGCCCTTAGTTCTTCAAATATATTATCCATGGCAGGGAAAGTCATGGCAGACAGGCAGGAGGGCCATACAAAGAGTGGAATACACTTGTTCGGGCTTTTCTGCCGTGAGCCGAGCACAGGAGAAATCAAATGGATGACACTTTTCAGTAGAGCCAACAACTGATTAAATCAAGTGTGTGTTGCAAAGTTTCAGGTACCCGGACAGCAGAGCATGGGGGACAGAGGGTAGGACCGTGAGGGCAGGGGCCATGGCTGTCTATTCTGGTGCCCAGAACAGTGGGAGTTTATGAAGACATGTTTCTTATGAGCTGCTGTGTACGGAAGTGTTCAATAACTACCAATAGAAAAAAGGGAATCTGTTAATTTAGAACACCAAAACCAAGCGGGCGTTCAGCGGTGTACTTGCCTTCTCCTTCCTTCCTCTCTGCGCCCGCCGCGCCATCCCCGGTGTTGGACGCTCCTCCCACGGCCAGCTCTGCTAAGGGGCCGGTGAGGTTGTCTATGCTGCTGGCAGCAGACAGGCAGGAGGGGGTGGACGCTGGTGAGATCAGAGAGGCGCTCACAACAGTAGCCTGAGGTTTGAAACACGTAGGTAAGGCCTCTGGGGGCATGGCGTCTATCAGCAAAGCTCTGATGTCATCAGCCTGAGAAACAAACAGATAAAACACACACACACAATATTACACCTTAAAAGAAGTTTCTCACCAAGGACCGAATGCATAGTGAATTTTTTTCTTTCATGGATGCTCCATTATTCCCTATTAGTTTTTGACAATTCCTTCTTCTTTCCTTCTCTGATCGACAGCTCCAAAGAGTCCCAGTAGTTTCAGTAGGTAGAACTGGAGAAACTTTGATACTAAAAAACTGGTATCAAATTTTTTCAAACTATTTCAAAATATTTTTCAAAATATTTCATTTATTGAGGATCTCATGTGCAGCCTGTGATGATAGTTAATAATACTGTACTATATTCTTGAAATTTGCTGAGAGCAGATCTTGAGTGTTCTCACAACACACACACAGAAAAGGTAACTGTGAAAAAAATCCAAGAATGAGAACTATATTGATTCCCAGAAACACATTTTTTTAACACTAAATGAAAAGTACGCACATAGTTGTTCATACTGATTACCCATGTATTCAAGGACATATAAACTAACAAAGATATGAAGAGTTAAAAATTAAAATATTTCATCTTTCTTCTAAAAAAGCGCACTTTTCAGAACACTGACTCTCAATCTCTTCTTTAGAAGGAGTTTCCATACTTATTATGTTTATGCTTAACAACTATGATGATTTTTGTTCATTTATTTAGTGCACATTTAATAATTTAATGTATAATAAAACCTGGTAAAATTTTAAAGGGACAGCACTTTGGCCAGCTTATTCATGAATTCTTCAGTCTGTTAGGCACAAGTGCTGTTACAATATGTGGGGGAATCTCTTCCTCCATGTACATCTTGTACCCCTTCTCCCATCAAGAGATGGCACCTATATCCCTTCCTTTCAATTTGGGTTGCTTGTGAGTTGCTGTGACAATTAGAATGCAAAGGAAGTGCTGCTCTGAAGCTTTTGAGCCAGGCTTTAAAAGGACTGGTGGTTTTGGACTAGATCACTGAGTCTGAGATATGGCGCACAGAGAGGTCCTGCAGGATTTAAAGCCATCCTGGATGCTGCCGCTTCAGCTGAGCTCCCAGCGAAAGGCGCTGCACACATAGCTGGACTGCCCGGCTGAGCCCAGTCAGTGTACGAAGCTCTGAGAAACTATAAGTCATCATAGTGAGTCACTCACTTGGTCTCGGTTAAGCTACTACGGGTTTTGAAATTGTTTAATACTCAGTAATAGATGTATAAACCAGAATGTGGCTTAGAGAAGTATTTTTGGTTAAAAAATTCTAAATTATGTGACCATACAGTAACTCCCTGATTTCCAGATAGTTCAGGAAAGATGTTTCTGTACTGTGTTTAATTCTGTAGTTAAATAACATATTTAATCATGAAAATTTAATTTTGAAAATATTTCTGTATCAGTTTACTTTTCCATCTTCAGAAGAATGATATACTGCTTTTTTTTTTTTCTCAGTTGCTCAGTCGTGTCCAACTCTTCGTGACCCCATGAATGCCAGGCCTCCCTGTTCATCACCACCTCTCGGAGTTCACTCAGACTCACGTCCATCGAGTCTGTGATGCCATTCAGCCATCTCATCCTCTGCCCCCAATCCCTCCCAGCATCAGAGTCTTTTCCAGTGAGTCAGCTCTTCTCATGAGGTGGCCAAAGTATTGGAGTTTCAGCTTTAGCATCATTCCTTCCAAAGAAATCCCAGGGCTGATCTCCTATCGAGTCCGTGATGCCATCCAGCCATCTCATCCTCGGTCGGCCCCTTCTCCTCCTGCCCCCAATCCCTCCCAGCATCAGAGTCTTTTCCAGTGAGTCAACTCTTCTCATGAGGTGGCCAAAGTATTGGAGTTTCAGCTTTAGCATCATTCCTTCCAAAGAAATCCCAGGGCTGATCTCCTTCAGAATGGACTGGTTGGATCTCCTTGCAGTCCAAGGGAGTCTCAGGAGTCTTCTCCAACACCACAGTTCAAAAGCATCAATTCTTCGGTGCTCAGCCTTGTTCACAGTCCAACTCTCACATCCATACGTGACCACAGGAAAAACCATAGCCTTGACTAGACGGACCTTAGTCGGCAAAGTAATGTCTCTGCTTTTCAATATCTTATCTAGGTTGGTCATCACTTTCCTTCCAAGGAGTAAGCATCTTCTAATTCCATGGCTGCAGTCACCATCTGCAGAGCCACCAGGGAAGCCCATAATTCCCGATTTAAACAAACTAAATAGGATAGAAAGTGGATTTGTACTAGAATTTATTCTGCCCATCCTTGCAAAATTGTCATGAACGTTTACCAAGAAAAGTAAAAGAGTTTATTAAGAAAGCATTAACTCTTGATTGATACTATCTTTTTCCTCTCTTCTCTTTGCAGAATATGCGTGTAACTGCTCTGTGGTTGGAAGCCTGGATGTGACTCGCTGTAACCAGACCACAGGGCAGTGTGAGTGTCGGCCAGGTTACCAGGGTCTTCGCTGTGACACCTGCACGGAGGGTTTTTACCTGAATGGTACTTCCGGGCGCTGTCTGCCCTGTGGCTGTAATCCACGTGGAGCCCTGAGCACAGTCTGCAACAGGTAAGCAGCAGAGGTTGAAGGTAAAATTAACTTTATCACACTCAGAAGGCGGCCCCTGCTCTCAAGGACCAGACTGGTGTAAATAAAGGGGAGAGGGGCCATAGAATTATCAAACATTTCATATTCTTTGTTATCATTTTGACTTGGGGTCCACATTATATTTAATGTCTAGATTTAAAAGGTTCTACTAACACAACATTGTAAATTAACTATACTACAATAGAATTATTTTTTTAATAAGCTTCTAATTTACTGATTTAGTTCTTCAAAGTACTTGGGTAACCAGTTTTGCTTTATAAGGTGCAGTGCTTAGCTAAGTTCAGTCGTGTTCAGACTCTTTGCAACCCCGTGGACTGCAGCCCACCAGGCCCCTCTGTCCATGGGGATTCTCCAGGCCAGGATACTGGAGTGGGCTGCGGTGGCCTCCTCCAGGGGATCTTCCGACCCAGGGATCCAGTCCAGGTCTCCCACACTGCTGGCGGAGTCTTTGTCTGAGCCACCGGTAGTTTCTCTCAAGTATTGAGAACGTATGTAGGCTGCTTTCTGGAAGCAATAACTTCTAGGCCCTTCCAGTGAAAATGAGTGTTGGGTGCTCAGTCATGTCCAACTCTTTGTGACCCCATGGACTATAGCCTGCCAGGCTACTCTTGTCCATGCAATAGTCCTGAATTGGGTTGCCATTTCCTTCTCCAACCCAGGGCTTAAGCCCATGTCTCTGCCTTGGTAGGCGGCTTCTTCACCACTCAGCCACAGGGGAGCCATGGCGCGTTTCTGTATGCTAATTGCAATCTGGAAGCTGGTTGGTAGTTTTGTGCTAACATGTCGTGCACTGTGATTTCTTTCATTTAAAGTATTGGAAAGTGTTAGCATTTATGCAGAATATCTGAGCTTCAGTAATGGGTGATGCTGGCAGGTGGAAGACATTGTCCTTACCTCTTCTGCATGAGCTGTCTTCTCTGTGTACTTGACAGGTTCCGTCAGCCTTATAGGTCTTTTAGAAATGAGTAGCACGTGATTTTTCATTATCTGCATAATGGCGAAGTATGTTGATTTTCCATACCCTTTACCGTAGCCTTTTCCTTAGTCTTCTAAGGAAAGACCTTGCTTCGCCTGTAGCCCTTACAGACAGTGGCTGTCTTCACTCTCCTGCTTCTCTTGTCTCTGGACCTGGGGCTGGAGTGTCTTCCTCGTTTCTCACCGCTGCTCCTAGAATGCCTTCCCTCCTGGTTCACCAGCACCGCCCTGACCCTATACCTGTCACGGCTGGGATGAGTTTTCAGTGCCTATAGATAGTCCTGATGACACGTCGGCCAAGTCATGACAGGGTATGGCAGAATCACAATGCTGTGAAGTATTCACCCTCCAGTTTAAAAAAATTAATTTTAAAAATACACTGTCCTCTCTGTTTCTTGACCTGTCTTCCAATAAGTTTTCCTCCATCCTCCTTCCAATCTTTATTTCTTTACTTGTCTTATTTCTTGATTGTTTTTGTCCCCAAGAATAAGCTTATTAAAGTTTTTAGATAAGTCCATAATTCTTTTCTATGAGTTAGTGCAGAGTAATACTTAATTGAAAACAGTATTATTTCAGGATGTCAGGTACTTTGTCAGAGCAAGCACGGCATCACAGAAGTCCTTTGAAAACCTGTAAGTCATTAGACGAAGTCATGGGCGCTCTAAATGCAGCTCTAAGCATCGCATGTCTCACCACCAGAAAGGAAGCTCCATGGGCATGAGCCCGGGGAGCAGAAGCAGGAAGCTGCAGGACTGTGTGCTTCAGCAGGACCGTGCGGGTGGTCTCTGAGGAAGCGCCTCTGCGTTCTGTGCTGCTCGAAGGTGTATGTGGGTGACTTAAGGGCAAAAGGAGTTGTAGGCAAGTAGTGTGATATTTGGCAGAAAGGAGATGGAGTCTGAAATTAGTAGACTTTGAGTCCATTCTTGATTTAGTCACTTAATAATTGTATAATCTTATATTTCACCTCACCTCAGTGTTTTCCTCTGTAAAATAACATGAAGAATTTTTGTGAGAATTAAGTTGTATGTGTATACCCATTTACACTGTAACTGGCATGTAGATTCAGCTCAGTAACACTCCAGTAGTTGAATATGTTTTGGTTTTTTTTTTTTAAGTGAGGAATAAAATTGTTGACTCACAAAAGAGGAAAATTAAGTCACCAAGTTTGCATATGAGCAGGGATTGAAGTATCTGTTTCTGTTGGTAGTCTAAAGAAGAAATTGTTCACAGTGAAAGAAAAAGAAGCTTAGCTTATTTTCTTCCATTTTCATGAAGAAACCTATTATGCTTTTTTAAAATTTCAGTTTAAAATAATAGTAGTGAAAATTAGTTGTAGACACACTAGGCATGATCCTGGGCCCTTTGCATGTAGCCATCCATGTCATCCCCACAGCAGCCATATCAGTGAGGCCCTATTATTATTATTCTCATTTGTGCAGGAAAAGAGCTGCAAGGCAGGCACTCTGCCTACCTGCAGCATCAGTGCTCTTCAGTGGCTCAGTCGTGGCGGACTCCGTGCGACCCCACGGACTGCAGCACGCCAGGCCTCCCTGTCCATCACCAGCTCCCGGAGCTTGCTCACACTTATGTCCATTGAGGCAGTGGTGCCGTCCAACCATCTCGTCCTCTGTCATCCCCTTCTCCTCCTGGCCTTCAGTCTTGCCCAGCATCAGGGTCTTTTCCATAGCAGCCAGTAAACAAGAGTTGGAAATGAAATGTATGCAATCTGAATCTAGAGTGTATATTCCTATCTACTGTGTTGGTACAGCCCTTTTAAAAATCTCAGACATTGAGCAAAGTAAGTGAGTATTGTGAGAAACTTTCATGCAACCGTGCCTGCTGCTTGGTGTTTTATAGGAATGTCTTTTTAGACATATGTATTCACTTGGCTGCTCTGGGTCTCGGTCGCGGCACGTGGGACCTTTTGTTATTGCGCACAGACTCCCTAGTTTTTGCATGTGGGCTCCGGAGCCTGTGGGCTCAGTTGTGGCTCAGGCTTAGTTGCTCTTCGGTGTGTGGGATCTTAGTTCCCCAATCATAGATCAAACCCACATCCCCCACATGCAGGGTAAATTCTTAACCCTTGGATGACCAGGGAAGTCCCTATAGGAATTTCTTCTGATTATATAATTCATACTGTATAAATAACTCTGTCAGGGAAGTAATCCCAGTTTTAGCTTAGGAGACATTGAGAACATTAGGGGAAGTTTATAAATATACACTAAATTTCTAAGTAGGACAGGTTAGAGTAGGAAACAAGCAGAAATAATGAGGAGAAAGGATTCCTAGATGAGCTAGGAACTGAGTTGTGCTTTACAGGTTATGGTTTGGGAAGGCAAGAGACAGGAGAATACCTTATCAGGAGAGGAAAACCATGTGAATTCAGGAGAATTTCCTAAGGTTATACAGGATGAGAAACCTGATCTGCTAGAGGTGAAGTGAAGTCACTCAGTCGAGTCCGACTCTTTGCGACCCCATGGACTGTAGCCTACCAGGATTCTCCGTCTATGGGATTCTCCAAGCAAGAATTCTGGAGTGGGTTGCCATTTCCTCCTCCAGGGAATCTTCCCAACCCAGGGATTGAGCCGAGTCTCCTGCATTATAGGCAGACGCTTTGCTGTCTGAGCTACCAGGAAGCTCTGCAATACCAATGCCAATTCTGTCATGGCCTCCTTGTTCTCTTTTTAAAAAGAAATGAAGGGAGAAAAGTGCACTCGATTCTGTCCCGATTCCCTCATGTGTCTAGTGTTCTTGAATCAACAGCTGGCTTTTAAAAAATTCATTTGCCTGTTCTTTATGCCCATATATTTCAGTGGGAGTTGCCCAGTGAGGGCAGAGTTTGGCTGCAGGAACCAGATGTGGGTTGAACAATGTCTTTGTGCGCAAACACAAGCTCCTTTATGTGCTGACAGATGGCCGCCCCTCACGTCGCCACTGCTGTTCCAACCTGTTTAATTGTGAAAGAGTTAGTCAACAGGATCTCTTCATTTCTGCTTTTGGAATACATTTCTGATATTTTCCTGACTTATATTTCTCGCATATTTCCTGACAATAAATTCAGATACATTGAATTTAATAAATGGAGAAATCAGATAGCATTCTATCTCAATGAAGGAGCATGGCTAGTGAGAGCCTGACCGCTAACACAGCCTCAGAAAGGTGTCGGGCTGGCTTGTATGTGGACAGCCATGTGCAGATTTGAGACTCTTTAATGTATCCATAGTAGGTTAGTGTACAAGGTGCATCATTTTAAAACTCTCTCTGTAGGATAATGAAGTTCTGTTGTGTAATATCCTTTCCCATAAATCCTGTGGTTGCTGCTGTATGGTGTGTGTTGAAATATTTACTAGTTTGCATTTTTAATTATGGGAATATGCCGCAGGGCAGAAGACAAAATTTTACTCATGAAATAAACTTATGCTGAAATAAATGTCAAATAGAAAGATGACAGAATCTCTAGACTCATATTCACATGGGGCTCTGAAAGTCACCTGTTGTGTAATAATCAGGAGTAACAGTTGGTTGTGTAAACTCTTATTATTTATTACTTTTCATGTAATTCTGGGATATAGAAAAGTTATTTGATCACCAGAAATAATTTAAAATTGAGGAAGCCTTTTGTCATTTTATCCACACATTTCATTTAATAGAGATTGCATTTGCCAACTGTATATCAAAAGATATGATTCCTATGCTCCTGGAGCTTGAAATGGAAAGATAGAAATATAAATAAAATAGCATTTATAAAGTACACAGGAGATTCAGGAGGTCTTGAGAGAGGAGGTTACATTTGAATTAAAATTTGAATGACGAGTAGAAGTTTATGTGAAAGAACAAGCCGTCTTTAGGAGACTGCAAGAGGCTCACTGTTTCTTGAAGGCAGGAAGCCCTTCAGGCCGAGAGGAAAGTTTGAGAAGATGAGACTTTTGTCTGTTTGTTTACTATTGTATGTCTAATACCTAGAGTAGTGCCTGGTGCAAAGTGGACACAGTAAAGACGTGATGAGTGAATAGCTGAAGAAGAAACAGGGCCAGACCACGCAGGGCCTGAGACGCTGTGCAAATTAGTGTGTCCACTGAAGAGTGCTGAGTGTGCAGTGGCATTGGATTTGCTCTTTAGAATATTGACTCTTTCAGAAGTCTGCTGGATAGAGAGAGTGAGCTCAGACAGAGAGATCTGGGAGAAGGCTATTGTGTAACTGTTCAAGCAAAAAAAGTTAAAAGGCTGATCTAAGCCATCAGCGTTGGTAGTGGTGCTGGAGAGGAGGGAACCAGTGTACTAGAGACAGCTCCACAGAACTGGGTGATTTTATTTATGGAGTGAGAGAGAGAGATGACTCCCATGATTCTTTCTAACCTTAGGCTTTAGCATGTTCGTTTTCTATGGGACGTTCAGATAGAGAGATCTGGGAGACCGTTGTGCACACATTGTGTGCCAAGACCAAGAAACCTTATAAACTAGCATATTGTAAGGAAAACAAACTTCGTAGCTTTAATTTTATTTAAAAATAACTTTACTCTTTACCCCAATTATTTTTCTTGAAATTATACCTATCTTTGGTTTACAGTACCCTTTTTTGGTATACTTCAGTGTTTCTTTCCTTGAAGGTAGAATTTTAAAAGGCAGCCATCGTGCTCAGAAGCAGGTGACTGATGCCAGCCTCTACCCTGCCACGGTTCGTTTCTTTCAGTAAATGTTACTACAGTGCCGAGTGGTTTGTGTCTTAGGAAATAAATCATGTAAAGTTCATGGTAAAACAGATTAGACTAAAATTTGAGTGCTAATAAATGGCCAGACTGGGGCTTACTCGGAAAAGGCGCTGACTGCACTGAGGTTCCAGTGTCAGTAATGCATGTCTGTTGCAGCCCAGAAAGCTCTGTTACCTGGTGCGTTTTGTCTTAAATTCTCCTCTCAATACAGAGCATGGTCTGCCTCCTGGTCTTCTAATTATTAACTAAATATCATCTGTAGTCAAACAAATGGAAAAAAAAAAAACACACAAAAAAAGCTTTTTCCTCCCAGCTATTGGTGACCCTTGTGAACGTTAACATAACATGTCACAGTGAATTGATGTAGTTGCTGTTGATCAAACGTGTAATTTTCCCTAAACTGTATTGCAGACTCTACTACTTGTTTCATTTTATAAAGTCACTTTTAGGTCAGTTGGAAATTTTTTAAAGAAAAAATTTAAGTTTTATTATTTATAATACTTAAAGACTATTATTTTGCTTCTTCTGAGAAACTCCCCCAAATCTATAGTTATATATATGCTAATAATACAAATAATCAGGTTCATATAAATGTATGAACCATTTGGTACCAAAGTATTTATTAGTTTAACAAATTTATATGTATGTGGTACCAAAGTGTTTATTTGTTTAACAAATTATGTACAGGGTACTTTCATAGACCTTGTGGGAAGTAAATAAGACAATGGGAAAACAAAAGGAGCTTCTGGCCTGGTAAGGTTGTAAAGAAACAGGCTTCCCTGGTAGCTCAGTGCTAAGAATCTGCCTGCCAAGAGAGGAGACTCAGGAGACACAGGTTCAGTCCCTGGGTTGGGAAAATCCCCTGGAGAAGATAATGGCAACCTACTCTGATACTCTTGCCTGGAAAATCCCATGGACAGAGGAACTGGGCGGGTTAACAGTCCATGGGGTCTCAAAGAGTCGGACATGACTTATCGACTAAACAACTACCACAAATATATATATATTTATATATATATAATTATAGTACAAAGTACAATAACCACAAATATATACATATATATATAGTACAAAGTAAAAACCGATACACATCATAAAATAGAAAGATAAAATGTTAAGGAGATTAAGACACTGGGAGATGTCACTTATAGCTGGAAAAATCAGAGATGATGTCATCGAGGAGATAGCTTTTGACCTCAGTTTTGAAGGAAGGAAAGGATTTAGACATACGGAAGTGGGAAAGGTGCAAAAGGGCGCCACAGAGCAGGAGGCAGCGAGACGACACTTGAGAGCTGCGCTCCCACAGGAGGTCAGGGGGAGGGCCGGGGGCAGAGGAGACACATCCGCAAGCCCTGCTGGGGTCAGGTCCCAGACGGGCCAGACGCGCGGCTTGGATGTTATTCACAAAGCGCTTTTGAAGCAAATGACAGCTGAGCCGTGCCTGGCAGCAGTGGTAGTGGATGGCTTAAGCAGGCGGAGAGCCCAGGCCGAGGGAGAGCGAGGCCAGGCTGCGAGAGGAAGGGGCAGTGCCCGAGGCGGGCGGTGTCTCTGTGCACAGCTGCCTAGAAAGTTTATGACTTTTCGCGTTAACGCATGTACGCAAATGGAGAGGCAATTCCTGTTTCTAGGTTGAATTGAGGGAGTCGCTCCGGCCGGGTTCCTTCTGTGGCCCACGCCTTCGCCGTGTGCTTGCCGTTCTTCCTTTGTTGCCCACCGATGGAGCTGAATCTGCCTTCCTCTCCTGCAGCCGCCACCCACTGCAGCCCGTGCGGTTTTTATTCCCCACAAGCCTTGCTGCTGAGTGTCAAGCCGTGTCCCCATACTCATGTTCTTTCTGTGTTGCTAAAAATAAACCCAAGGGCCCTGTACCTTTGAAGATTTTTAAAAACTATTCATCTTTATAGAGAGCCCTGTGGTGATAGCAAATATAATAGATACGAGGAAGTTGGGCGCTTATATAACTGACAAGCTTTCCACAAACAGGGTTCAAATGTAGGCATACTTCTTTTATTTTTCCAGTTAATCACTCTGACACTCATATGCCTCAGTAGCACAAACCCAGTGCCCTCTTTTTGAGTCAGTCCTTTCCCCAACATTTACTTACTAACTTTCCAGTAGCTCTAGGAGTTAGTCCGCCTCTAATGCTGAGTATCAGGGGGATGTGATTCTGATCAGTTCACTGACGTTGTTGTTTCTCACTCATATATTGAATTTGGGGTTGAGACCTGGCCCTGCACAACCTGATGTGGTCAGTGATGCTCGATCGCTACTGGGGGTTGATTTTCCTGGTCCAGGGTGATTAGTAGCAGCAGTTATCTGAGGGAAGATGAACCCACTCCCTTGGTTCCAAGTTCCTTCAACGATGCTCTGAACTGGGGCTCTAAAGTCACAGAAACTTAACAATTGACTCCTTTATATATGTGCAGTTCCATCCAGTGTACAAGCCAGTTCCAAGAGTACTGGTTGAGGACATTTTATAGCATCTTTTCCTAACAAATTCCAAATATCCCTCCGTCCCCAGTACAGAAGGTCTTGTTAAGCATCTGTCTCAGACAGTGGGACTTGTTCACTCTAAACTTACTAAGGGAATCGTAACTTAAATGATTCTTCTCCCACCAGTAGTATCTGCTCGAAGGTTATTTTCAAGCAAATAACCCCTGCCCAAATGGCAAAGTGTTGCAAACTTCTCTTGCAAAGAAGAAAAAATGCACGTATTTAATCTCTAGTTCAGCATCTTTCTGATAAGACACTTTACTATGCTTAAAAAGTTAAAAAGTCTTACAAGCACGTAGCATTTCTCTGGGCTGCACTTTGACTTCTTTCTGAGATAAAACTAGCGCACAACACAACTTGGAAAACGCTACTGACATTGTTGTTAAGTCGCTCAGTCGGGTCCAGTTTTTTGCAACCCCATAGACTGTGTGCAGCCCAGCAGATTCCTCTGTCCATGGAATTTCCCGGTGAGAATACTGAAGTGGGTTGCCATTTCCTACTCCAGGGGTTCCTCCCAACCCAGGGATCGAACCTGCGTCTCCTGCACTGGCAGGCAGATTCTCCTCCCACTGAGTCGCATTATCACTACCACCGTCAGCCCCAGAGTGCACAGCATTAACATTCACCGACTGTTTACTATGTGCTAAGCTGAGTGCTCTATATGTACTATCTTGTAAAGATAAATAACAGCTGACTGAAGTGGAATCATTCTCATTTTACAGATAAAGAAACTGAGACGTGAGTAATTTGCCCCCAACAGGCAACCAGGAAGTGTCAGCACAGGGCTGAAACCGACACCTGTCTGACTGCACTGCCTTCAGGAGTCCCTGGGGCTTGCTTGTGTGGCTGAGCCTCTGCTGCTTTCCCAGATAAGCGTGGTGCCCATCCGAGGTTTAGCTACTGTACAGACAGACTCCTAGCATGAAAAGTTACCGTTTGAGTGGCAAGAGAATACTGTTAGTAGTGAGTCACGTGAGTACCCTGTCCTCCCTGATATGATGAGAGGAGGAGGGCGTGTGCTCCTGTGATATCCTTACCCCAGATTCATAACCTCAGTCTAATCCTGACCAGACAACAGACAAACCCAAGTTGGGGGACATTTTACAAAATACCTGACTGGTACTCTTCAAAAGCTTTAAGGCAGTAAGAGACAAGGAGAGACCAGGACACTGTCAGGTTGGAAGAGGCTAGGGAGATGAGCAGATGTAAGGTGATGTCCTGGATTGGACCCTGGAACAGAAAAAGAACCTTGGTGTAAAAATTAGGAGAATCTGACAGAACCTATAGTTAGTAGTGATATAGCGATGTTATTTTTCAGTTTTTTATGAATATGCCATGGTTACATGAGAAGCTCACAGGAGGATAAATAAATAGTACATGAAAGCCCTCTGTACTACCTTTACAACTTTTCTTTACCATTATTTCAAAATAAAAAGTTAATAGAATAGTTATTTGGAATAGTCCATCAAGGGAATATGGATAGTATTACTGTCTTATAATGAGGGAAGAATTGGGCCTGGTGATAATTCTTAGCCTTTAGGTTCAAAAGAAGAATCAGGATAAGGAAATAAACTTCTTGTGAAAATCTGCCATTTTAGATGTATGACCTTCTGGTTAGAATATACAATCAAATTCATAGCCTAGTTTAATGTTTTAAATATCTTTTTTTTCTCTAAAGTTTTAAAAGAAGAGCTTCCTAAGTAGACTTGAGCTGAAATAGGACACTTGTTCCCGAAGAGAAGGCTTGTCTTTCTGTGTCCCTTGAAGAAGAATTAAATCAGCATGACTTTTTCTGTCTCAGATCGTTTTTTTTCATAGCAAGAAATATGTTTCCTATAGGGTAGAGAGAAATATGGGACTACTCATTTTTTTCTCTTTGATTTGATTTCCACTCAAAATATCTAAATTCCTCAATCTCAGAGAAAGAAGTGGACTTGAAGTCTCTGTAGATCCTTTAAAAAAGGAGTATGAGTGCTTCAGCCATGATTATTTTAACATTCAAAGTGTATGGGACTAGTTTAAAATTAGTCCCATAAAAATTTCATTATTATTAGTCACTGTCATGATATTTTATTAAGTTAATTCTCTGGTATGATATATTCCTGATATATTCCATGAATTTTAATAATTTGAGATTTTTGAGTTTGTTCCTATGTTTGTAAACTTAGTAGGTCTCTGGGAAATAAAGTCATCTACAAACAATAATATTCTTTTCTCCTGTACATTTTCTCATTTCATTCTAACAAAATCCCTGAGGGGTAGGTAACAATTATTTATGTACCAAATTATAGATGAAAAGTAGTATTTGAAAGTTCTAAGAGAAGCCCAGAGCTGGATATCTATTAATTACCGAGTGAGAGGAGTCCTTTCAGGGTCCTCCGACGCCGCGTCCCATGTTCTTCCTGTTGTATTAAGCTTCCATGGTGCGCAGTTCCGGGCTTGGTCAGGAGTTCTTAACCGAAGACGGGGAGCACACCAATGCAGGGGTGATCTGGGCATTTTTCTCTAGAGAAGGTCTGCAGCATTCAGTAGATTCTCAAAGAGATCTGAGATACCGTCGAGTTTAGGAAGTTTTCTGAATACTGTGCAGGAAAAACATAGACGTTCTTCTCACATTGCCAAAAGCAGTGATGAAAATATGGCTTATGTTATCCATAACAGAATCCCTTCATCTCTTCTGCCTGTTCCTAACACATACACTACACTAAAGTGCCATCTCTTTAATATTTATTTTTCTTGGTCTTGAGTTGATTTCTTTAAAAGAGTTCTACAGTTAAATAGGATGTCCAATAAAACAGATATTATAGATGTTTGAAAGGTTTTTGCAGGGAAATAGTTTTAGCTTTCTGGACTAAGCTGTTCACCTAAGGAAATTACATAATTCAGTAGGAGGATCAGAAGGAAATGAACACCTAACGAACACTGTTAAACCTCTATGCTTGATGCTTTACACATATAATGTCTCTGATTTCTCAGAACAGTTTAGCTATCTTGCTCTTAGAGGCTAAGTTTCTCAGCCGTATGGCCTAACTAATAAGTGGCAGAGCTTAGATTTGAGTCTAGGTCTCTCTGTCTTCAGGGCTTTCCCCGCTGTATAGAAGCGTCCCCTGAAGTAGATGAGCAAGATTAGACATGGCAGGGCCTCAGTGTAAGTGCAGATCTGGGCGTGGGTGAGCGTGACTCATCCACCCAGGAGCTGGCCCACAGAGACACACAGCTATTGATAGAGGCTACATCTGGGCCCTGTGAAGGTAAGTGTGTCACGCGCGCCAGTGTGCACCGTCACGCAGTCGTGTCTGACTCTTTGAGACCCCATGGACTGTAGCCCACCAGGACCCTCTGTCCGTGGAATTTTCCAGGCAAGAACACTGAAGCAGGTTGCCATTTCCTACTCCAGGGGATCTTTCTGACCCAGGGATCAAACTCACATCTCCTATGTCTTCTGACAGGTGAATTCTTTACCACTGAGCCACCTGGGAAGCCCAGATATTGCATAGAAGGAAACAATTTGAAGCAAGGAGTATCTGTAGAGAATCCATATCTATAGAGACTCATTTGCAAGGCAGAAATTAGCACATTAATGGGTATCAAAGTTGTGTCCGCCTGACTTGCTGGCAGGCATTTGACATGCTGGAGATCTGAAAACACGTGTCACGGACCTAGCCACTGAAGCAAAAAGTAGGCAGGCAGAGCAACTGGAACCCGGAGCTCGGCGCTGAGAAATTCATCCATTCAGGTAGTGATTGTAGTTCAGTCCCTGAGAACACAGGGGGCTGCGGTTAAATGAGCCAGTAAGCGAATGGAACTTAACGACAGGCAGATCCCTGAGGCTGATTGCTTACGCTGGAAATGATGCCAAATAACAGGTTCAGCACTAGGCCTAGAAGCAGAGACCAAGCAGCTTTGCCAGTCAGGGCTGGGAGTATTAAAAGTATTAATAGGTAGTAAAATAAGAATATCTCATTAACCTAGTGCAGGGTTCTCTAAGTAGGGTCTCCAGACCATATCAGCATAACCTAGGAATTGGAAATGAAACTTCCTAGGGCCAACCCTAGACCTGTTGAATCTGAAATCCTGGGATAGGGCCGAGCAGCCTTCCAGATGCATGTTTAGATTCGAGCAGCATTGATCTAGTGGACAATATTGCCCTCTAAAACCTAATATCAACTTATATGTAGGAGAAAAGTGAAAGAAAATCAAGTTGCTCAGTCATGTCCGACTCTGCGACCCTGTGGACTGTAGCCCAGCAGGCTCCTTCATCAATGGGATTCTCCAGGGAGGTGGGTTGCCATTTCCTTCTCCAGCATATCTTCCCAACCCAGGGTCTCCCGCATTACAGGGAGATGCTTTAACCTCTGAGCCACCAGGGAAGCCCCATGTAGCAGGAAACCAGAAGGCCATCTAGCCTCTGTTCTTTGTTTTTATGAAGACTGTGTCCATTAAAGACGCCCTTTTAGCAGAGTCAGAATATTGAGGTTAAGCAAAATAGCATTTTCGTTGAGAGCTAGTACTTCATTTTGGAAAACAGGTATTGCCTAGTAAAATTGATCATGCACAAACTCAGTGACCTTGCAGGACCATTCCTTGGTAAGTACCCTAGAGAAATGCATGCTCTTGTGTACAGAAGGAACATATAAAAAGGTTCACAGAAGCCTTTGGTATCCAAAGTAACAAATGAAAAGAGCCTGTATGTTTAGAAGAATGAATAAATAAATAGGATTATATTTATGTGATGAAATACAGTACAGCAGAGAAAAGTGAATGACTATAGATATAACAGTTTACTGTGATGAGTTTCAAAACATAATATTCTGTGGATCAAGAAAAAGTAAATTGGAGAGTACATAATTATTTTTATTAACAAAGTTTAAGAGCAGGCAAAACTATGTGATAAATAATTTAGTAATACATACAGAGGTGGTAGGGTTTCCCAGATGGCCCTAGTGGTAAAAAACCCACCTGCCAATACAGGAGACATAGAGGTGTGGGCTTGATCCCTGGGTCAGGAAGATCCCATGGAGGAGGATGTGGCAACCTCCTGCAGTATTCCTGCCTGGAGAATCCCATGGACAGAGGAGCCTGGCGGGCTACAGTACAAAGGGTCACAAAGAGCCAGAAGGGACTGAAGTGATGTAGCACGCACACACGCACAGAGATGTTAAAACTCTTAAAAAGCTTGAGAATGATTAACATTTAACTGCTTCTGCATTAAGAGAAGGGGATGCAGTTGAGGAGGGCTACATAAGGGGCTTCGAATGTCTCCCTGCTGCTGCTGCTGCTGCTGCCAAGTCGCTTTAGTCGTGTCCAACTCTGTGCGACCCCAGAGACGGCAGCCCACTCGGCTCCCCCGTCCTGGGATTCTCCAGACAAGAACACTGGCGTGGGTTGCAATTTCCTTCTCCAATGCATGAAAGTGAAAAGTGAAAGTGAAGTTGCTCAGCTGTGTCTGACCCTCAGCGACCCCATGGACTGTAGCCCACCAAGCTCCTCCGTCCATGGGGTTTTCCAGGCAAGAACACTGGAGTGGGGTGCCATCGCCTGCTCTGAATGTCTCCCTAGTGGATATCAAAGTCTTGAATGTATTGTTCTTTAAGTTGTATTATCTTTAAATTTGTCTACTTTTGAATGAATAAATTTAGTAATTTAAAAATGAAAACTGAAGTACTTTCCAAAGTTATATCAATAAACTTGCTAGGGGATAAAAGAAAGCTTTGCAGGGAAACTGGCTGAAATCGGGACATCTGCAAACAGTGCTAGATACAAGCAGGAAGCCAGAGCTCCCAAATCTTGGAACCACACTGAGACGGATTGGGAGCAATGTCTCATTTCTTGGGCAGCTATCTTAAAGTCTCATTCAATTGGAGACACTTAAATGACTGATGATTGAGCCTGCAGAAGATCAGCATAAAAGCTTCTTCTAGGACTTTTGCAAGTCTGAAGTTGAGCACATTAAATCCTTCTGAATTGCTTTCATGTGTATATAGAAGTAACCTAGGATATAGGAGAAAAACATTGTATTTGTAGGCAGAAGACTTAGGCTATAATTCTGATTACCCTCTGGCTATGTGACCTTGAAAGTTCAGTCATTCATATTACTATTTTCTAACAATTGGGGGTATTGAGAATATTATTATTTTACTATGTAAGGAGCTACTAAAATTTGGAAGACACTTAAATAGGTAAACTGAGACAATTTTTGAAACAAGGATTCTTACTCTTATTTTTCAGGTGTAGAAATTTAAATTGCCCAGTAATCAAACAGCAAGAAACTGACAAAACTGAGGCTAATGAACATAATATTGTAAGAACAAAATTAAGTAATGCATAGATAAATAGTGCTCTGTTGCGCTTTATTTATAACCCTATAGTAGGCATTAAGATTCATATTGTCCCCTGACCACTCCACTCCTTAGAGGGTTCAAAACTCAAAGGCTTAGTTAGGTATAAAGGACTTGGTCCTCAGTACTGTTACTATCGGCATTTTGAGCTAAACAGGTTTTTGTTTGCTTGTCTGGAAACTAAACCACTATTTATGCTGTCGTTTCTATGAGAAAATGAGTTCTAAATTCTAAGAGTTAATTCTAATTCTGAGTTAATTCTACAAGTTAATTTTTAGAACACAGTGTGTACACAAATTAAGTTTTAATAATTGTCCTTTTATTAAGCAAATCTTTTACAATGGTTACAAAAGACTACAAATGTTAACATATGTGAGAACCATAATCTTTTCAAGAACATGACACTGGGACTTCATGCTTTTTCTCTTTTCAAAATGGCTTTAGAAATGCAGAAATCCCCATCGACAATGGAGTGACTGTGTGGGTTTGAGAGTTCCTATGGTTGCAAGTCTGAAGTTGAGCACATTAAATCCTTCTGAATTGCTTTCATGTGTATATAGAAGTAACCTAGGATATAGGAGAAAAACATTGTATTTGTAGGCAGAAGACTTAGGCTATAATTCTGATTACCCTCTGGCTATGTGACCTTGAAGTTCAGTCATTCATATTACTATTTTCTAACAATTGGGGGTATTGAGAATATTATTATTTTACTATGTAAGGAGCTACTAAAATTTGGAAGACACTTAAATAGGTAAACTGAGACAATTTTTGAAACAAGGATTCTTACTCTTATTTTTCAGGTGTAGAAATTTAAATTGCCCAGTAATCAAACAGCAAGAAACTGACAAAACTGAGGCTAATGAACATAATATTGTAAGAACAAAATTAAGTAATGCATAGATAAATAGTGCTCTGTTGCGCTTTATTTATAACCCTATAGTAGGCATTAAGATTCATATTGTCCCCTGACCACTCCACTCCTTAGAGGGTTCAAAACTCAAAGGCTTAGTTAGGTATAAAGGACTTGGTCCTCAGTACTGTTACTATCGGCATTTTGAGCTAAACAGGTTTTTGTTTGCTTGTCTGGAAACTAAACCACTATTTATGCTGTCGTTTCTATGAGAAAATGAGTTCTAAATTCTAAGAGTTAATTCTAATTCTGAGTTAATTCTACAAGTTAATTTTTAGAACACAGTGTGTACACAAATTAAGTTTTAATAATTGTCCTTTTATTAAGCAAATCTTTTACAATGGTTACAAAAGACTACAAATGTTAACATATGTGAGAACCATAATCTTTTCAAGAACATGACACTGGGACTTCATGCTTTTTCTCTTTTCAAAATGGCTTTAGAAATGCAGAAATCCCCATCGACAATGGAGTGACTGTGTGGGTTTGAGAGTTCCTATGGCTGTATTTCTTCCATTAAAAAAATGAAGGAAATAAGAAATAACTTTCTTAGTGTAAGTTTGCTTTCCCAAGTTGTGGCTCTGGAAATATGATACTTTTATATTTTTTTTGCCATTAAGTTTTACTTCTGACTTTTCAAATAAACTTTTAAATTTGATTTTGGTAAGATCAGCTATCAGAAATATTTTTACACTTAGGCAATGCCCTTTTTGAGTATTAAGAATTTCTGCCTGAATATGAATTTCCTGTAAAAATATTTTAGACTATTTGCCCTCAAAAAAACAAGGAATGTTTCGCATAATAGCCCAATGTTTTCAACAATAAAGCTATCTTTTTTCTTTCTTCCAGAAAAGAAGCTTTGGTCATTGCATAATAGTCTTTTCCATGATTGTAGAAAGACAGAGGAACACTACATGCAAATTGTTTTTTGCCAAATTATTGAGTTTCTTTCATAAAAAGGAGATACTGTTTCTTCATTACCTTTACAAACCGCGAGTCAAACATTAAATTAAGGATTGTTAATTGACTTTTTGTTTTGTTTATTTTCCCATGTAGAAGCTTTTTCTGGTTAGAAAAACTTTCACTAGCTGCCTTTTAATACTACTTTTAATATACTGGGAGAGCTTACAGTAAGAAATTTCCTCTTAATTTCAGATTCTATTTTGACTAACAGTTAAGTCTCATTCTAAACTAAATTGCTTTTAGCTATTGAAAGAGGCAGAAGAAGAAAATTAATACACTTAATTTATTTATCTGTTTCTGTTTCTTGTTCTTTCCATGTCAGAGTGCCAACATGTAAGCTGTTAGAAAAAGGAGGAAGGAGAAAAAGCAAGGCTTCTGAATAAATTAATTTTCCCTAATTAGAACTATATCTTTATAGAGACTGTTTATTGATAACATGATATCTAAAGGTATGCCATCATGTAAGTTATAACTTATAAATCTTAGGAAGAAGATAGATAATGTTTTTGATAATGTAAAAAACATCAAGACATTTGGCAATTTAGAAAAAATTAGATCAATTTAGCTGGCTGGTACAAAAGCATATCAGGTCTCTCTGGCTTTGGTCCCACCTAATATAGGATTTTGCTGATTCTCAATTTTTAAGTTTTCTTTCCAAAAACTGTTTCTACCATGTGTTCATAATGTTCTGTCTTTTCCGAGCCACATTTTGGTTCCAAACTAGTAGTTACCCCATAAAGTCTTGCCATTTTTCTAGGTTTGTTAACAGAATTTTAAAGATAAATAAACTTGTCTGTTTTTGCATCCTTGAGATTCTAACTGATCTTCTTTACAATTCACACACACAAAATTAAAGGTTTAGGACCCATTGGCTTCATCTTCATCCTTTCATTGTTTTAAATATTGATTATGTGCCAAACACTGCGCTATGTACCCTGCATATGTGATCTTTAATCCTCACAATAACTCTGCAGAGTTTGGTCTGATTATCTTCATTTCACAAATGAGAATGCTGAATCCAAGGCAGAATAAGCACGCAGCCGCAGCTAGCTGACAGCGGAGCTGGGGTCTGAGCCAGGCTCTCTGCGTCCCCTCAGGCTGTGAACTTTCCCTACGCAGACTCTGATACCCCCCCTCCCTGCGTCCCACCCTTGCTACCCTACGAAATGATGGAGACTCTGGAGACTCTCCACCCACTCATCTTAAACAAAGCAGAGCCCTTAAAACATATTTTGGCTAGTACTTGTGTGACATAAATACGTACTATATCTTGAGATGATACATCTTTGAATTTTCTTTTGAAAAAATGAATCACTTCATGTCCAAAAGTGCATTCTTTGTGTACATTTTGATAGAGAGTTTTTTCAGCGTTTATAATAGTTGTTCACACCTGTGAATGTGATAAAATCTGTGCTAAGCACTGACTTTGTTGCAGAAAGAGGGACTCCTTCCAGGGCCCGAAACTGGGCTCTTGTCTAACACTTGGAAATGAATTGTCCGAGGAGACGCATGTGCTGACAAAGCAAGAGATTTTATTGGGAAAGGGCGCCCGGGTGGAGAGCAGGAGGGTAAGGGAGCCCAGGAGCACTGCTCTGCGCGTGGCTCGCAGTCTCGGGTTTTATGGTGATGGGATCAGTTTCCGGGTGGTCTTTGGCCAGTCATTCTAATTCAGCGTCTTTCCTGGTGGCGCACGCGTCGCTCATCCAAGATGGCCGCTAGCGAGAGGGATTCTGGGAAGTGGACGGACAGGCAGTGTCTCCTTTAGACCTTTCGGAACTCTTCCGGTTGGTGGTGGCTTATTAGTTCCATGTTCCTTATCAGGATCACCTGTCATAAAACAGCTCATGCAGATGGTTACCGTGGTGCCTGGCCAGGGTGGGCGGGTTCAGTCAGCGTGCTTCCCCTAACAACACTATAGGAAAGTCTGATCGTTTTGTCTGGGATAATTTAAGGATGCATCGTATGTACTTAGTTATACTTAGTGTAGCTTAGTTCCACCGTGTCTGTGCTTCCTTTACAAAGATCCCGTGCTCACCTTTTTGCTACAGCTATCCGTACTTCATCAGTTCCCTGTGCCGATGGTACTAAGTGCTTTAGTTGTGTCTGACTCTGTGGGCTGTAGCTCGCCAGGTGCCTCTGTCCATGGAATTCTCCAGACTAGAATAGTGGATCGGGTGCCATTCCTCCTCCAGGGGATCTTCCTGACCCAAGCTTCAAACCCCTGTCTCTTACGTCTCCTACTTTGTCCTTCAGGTTCTTCACCACTAGCACCACTTGAGAAACCCCAATTTGTTCTTTACTAGCGAGTAACTCATGTCTATAAAAAGGGATGCCAGATGAGGAAATTCCATCTTAAATTCTTAGTTAGTTGATGTCAGTAGTATAGATTTCTAACTCTTCAAAGTCCAGTTCTGTGCCCTTTTTCTCCAGATATGAAGATGTGAGTCTACTGCCTTCGTTTTAAATCTGTGGATAAGCATAAGTGGTCTTTTAACAGGCCTTTTTTTTGCTTTTGCTTTCTTAAAAATTTCATTGCATTTATATCATTGACCTTTGCTTCAAAAAGCATTCAGCAGTCTTTAACAGAGGGAGATCATGAAAGGGGGTGTTGTAAAGGCTCTGTTCTATGAAAGAAGCCATACAGGGAAAGCTTTGCATTTGCTGAGTGATCCAGTTCTATCCATGCAGCAGTTGGCCGTGGGCCACGAGCAACACGAGGGAAAGGCACTGCTGGTTGCAGGCCCACAGCCACATCCCCCTACTTCAGGCTGCATTTTCTTAAAAAGAAAGAGAGAAAAGCACCTCCTCTCTGGTTGTTTTAAAATCTACCCAAGAAAAGTGATGCATGGTATCTAGACTAGTCAATTGCCTTATCAAGATTCATAAAGTCACTTAAAAAAAAAGTCAAGAACTGAGGACCGTATTCTCCAGAGAGAAAGATGCCTGCTTAAATCAGTCTCCTGACGCCTAGAGCAGAATCATGAAGGGAAAGGTGACGTATAGGAGCAGCAACTGCTGTGGGAGCATTGGCTATATCATGCTGATGAGGTATTATCAGGTGATTGGGCTTTCCAAGGTAATACCTTTCTCTTATAGACGGTGAATTGGGCAGACACTGTCATTAAGTAGCTGTTTATCCTTCTCTTTACCAAATAATCTAATATCTATAGAGAAATGGAGAGCAAACATATTTTGATTAACATTGTTAAAGGCTTGGAAACTGGCTAATGAACTATTATTAGCCAGTCTCCAAAAGGTACATTATATCCTTTATAATTTTCTGACAGTATAGTAAAACTTAGCAGTTGACTGGTTCCTTCTTGTTGAATCATAAGATAATCCTGAACTTCATTCTTTGATGAATACAGGTTTACTTTGCTAGATCTTTAAGTACCTCAGGGTATTTTTATGTAAGACTGTATGTATGTATATAGGTAGGGTTTGTTTTTTTTTCCCCAGTTGTTTTCTTTTTTGCAGTTACTTGAGTGACATGCTTGGGAATGTAAATTTCTGTTGAAATTTTAAAAAGAATAATCATCTTCTCTATTTTGATCAATACAGACTTTATTAAGATTAACTAAAATAAAATCACTGTGGACGCAGGCTGTAGCCATATTAAAAGATGCTTGCTCCTTGGAAGAAAAGCTATGACAAACCTAGATAGTGTATTGCAAAGCAGAGACATTACTTTGCTCACAAAGATCTGTGTAGTCAAAGCTATGGTTTTTCCAGTGGTCATGTATGGATGTGAGAGCTGAACCATAAAGAAGGCTGAACACCAAAGAATTGATGCTTTCAAACTGTGGTGCTGGAGAAGGCTCTGGAGAGTCCCTTGGACACCAGGGAGATCCAAATCAACCCTAAAGGAAATAAACCCTGAATATTCATTGGAAGGATTGATGCAGAACCTGAAGCTCCAATACTTTGGCCACCTGATGCAAAGAGCTGACTTGGGAAACACCCTGATGCTGGGATGGATTGAGGGCAAGAGGAGAAGGGAGTGACAGAGAATGGTGTCACTGACACAATGGACATGAGTTTGAGCAAATTCCAAGAGATGGTAAAGAACAGGGAAGAACAGTGCTATAGTCCATGGGGCCACCAAGAGCCGGATATAACTAAGCGACTAAATAACAACAAATACATCAAAATCTGGGCTGTGTCTCTGAGAACCTTGGGACTTTGCTAGGCTGCAGTGTCTTCAAGCAGAAAAAACTCAGATTTGTTAAGGGAGATCTGAAACTTACTGGCAATGAGAAGAGAGACTGCGTTTATTCTGGGCAAGGCAGAAACAGCTCACTGGGGTCAGTACCTAAATAAATGGTGAATTATGGTGCTTGGAATCTACAGAATGAAGCTTGATACCCACGTGGGTATCAGATTATTTGGCAGGCAAATTTATTGTACAAATTTAGAGTTAAACTGAGGAGAGGGTAGGTAGCATAGTGGGAAAATCTGGCTTTGTATAAATAAACCTGCCGTTATTAGGTGTGGACAGTAACTTTAACTCTTTGAATTCCCTCAGTAGTAAAATGAGAGTTATGACCACTACCTTGTAGAGTTACTTTGAGGATTAGAAAGAATATGTATTTATTGACATAGACCCTAAATGAATGATTACTTACTGTTTTTATGATCGTCACCATTTCTTTCAGATGTTTCCATTTTACATTTTCTGTAAAATTGTTCCTCAAGAAATTGCATAATCCAATATATTAGGCAGCTTTAAGATAGAAATACAGAGTTTGATAGGTAACTTCTCAGGATATAAGGCTTTAAGATGAAGAAGGCAATGGCACCCCACTCCAGTACTCTTGCCTGGAAAATCCCATGAATGGAGGAGCCTGGTAGGGTGCAGTCCATGGAGTCACTAAGAGGCAGATACGACTGAATGACTTCCTTTTCACTTTTCACTTTCATGCATTGGAGAAGGAAATGGCATCCCACTCCAGTGTTCTTGCCTGGAGAATCCCAGGGATGGGGAAGCCTGGTGGGCTGCCGTCTGTGGGGTTGCACAGAGTTGGACACGACTGAAGCGACTCAGCAGCAGCAGTAAGGCTTTAAGATATGCTAAGTATTTATTATTTACATAAGCATGGATTTCTTTCCTTTCTTGACTGGCTTTGAGTAAAGCCCTAAAAATATACCGTGTAGAACTATTTTTCTGCTCCTTTTGGCATACCCTGGGATATTGCAAAGACTGTGGGGTAAGTGGGAGAGAGAAGTGAATGTCAACTATAACTGCTCAAAATAGTTTTCTTTAGGATAGAAGGCGGAAGCCTCGTTATTTAGACCAGGGCACGCTGATAACAGAGAGGCGCATCTGAATTAAAATAAACAAAACCAACTTAGTTTGTATACTATAAGTAGAATCCACACAGTTGAAAGTTGCTTTAGTCCCATTCTGCAAATTTTGACCCAAAGTTCCAATAATGCTCAAATTTAGAACTTCTATTTTTATTACAGAGACAGGAGTTTGGGAAGCAGTAGGGGATTACTTTAACTGACATGTGTAAGAGGTGTGTAAGTATTAACAATTTTAGCTTGGGCTCCTGAAGTAGAATGAACATCCCCATAGGGGCTCATTATTAGGAGCTGAGTCTCTAAAATAATTATATTGAGATGCAGTTCTACATTATACGGACTCCCATCCAATATGACTGGTGCCAGGACTCTACTGATATGACTTCTGAAAATTTGATGTCCAGAATGAGTATGTGAAGAACAGTGACACTGACGGGGAAGGGAAAGTGCTTGAGCTGTTCTGAGAGTCCTAGGAATCAGTGCAGCCTTTCATCTCTCTTTCTCCCTCCCAGTGCTTCACTCTAAAACGCAGTTTGTGTATTGAGCATTTATTCATCAAGCATATATTAATTGTCTACAACAAGCGAGGTATACCAGACTCTGAAGATAGCAAGATGGCTAGGATAGGGCCCCTGAACTCTGCAAACTCACCAAGTGACAAGTATGATGGAGACAGTTATAGAGACTCTTCCTCTGCTCATGCTGGCCTTGAAAGTGTTAGTTGCTCAGTTGTGTTCAACTCTGCATTTGAAGGTAACTTGAAAAACAGCTGCATGGTACGGCCTTTGCTTTAGGCCTTTACCATTCTAACTAGAGTTACATATATGAAGGAATGTAGAAAAATCCATGATTAGAAATAAAATGTACAGTGCAGAGAAAGTTCTGTCAGGAAGCCAAAAGATCTCTGTTGACGAGTCAGGGAAAAGTCACGGGGAAAGATGAGCCTGAAGGTAGGAGAATGTCTGAGAGAGAAAGAAGAAAGACGCTGTAAGAGAGACGACTGCAGAGTAAATAACAAGAGATGCTTTGGAAGAAAACCTGACCAAAACTGGTGATATGTTGAATTTGAATGAGTGATTGGAAGAGCATGGAGTTGAGAGAGAAGAATTGAAAATTAAAACAAAAGTTTTAATATCACCGATTGGAGAGAGATGATATCACTGATGTAATGGACATCTAAGAAAAGAAAACAGGTTAATAAGAAATGGCACACTAAATAAAATATTTTTCTTACTTGAGATTTTTAGTCCCTTTTTTTGAGTTGGCAGTCAAGCATGTTTATTTGGATTTAATTCAGAAATGGATAGAAGTCCTCATTGCAGTCATATTCACTTGTGAATTCTGGTTAGTTGCTGGAATTGTGTTAATACAGCATTGGTCTACAGTAGAAAATCATATTGAGTTTCTAGCACATTCATTAGAGTCCTTAGTTTTATATTTTTCAACCAAAAGCTAGACTGAGTGGGACCTGGGTGGTTTTTCTTCTCTTCTTCGGATTGGGCTATTTGGGTGCTGGGGCAACAACGGTGGACGATTTGGAGATAAGATGCAGCAGCGGTGCCAATCCTATACCCCAGTGCTTTTCGTAAACAAAGATGTTGAAGGACCAGGCACTTGAACTCCCCATGGTTCCTTTATCATTTATTCTAAACTATCCAAGTGCAGAGGATTAAATTGTCAGAAATGATTAGTGTTATTGCCATGCTAATTGAATTAATAGTCATTAAGGTGTTCAACTTATAATTCAAAATAAAAATCACTCAGTATGTATAGTAACTAGAATCTAGCTGACACTATTTCTGCATTAAGATCACCTGTGATGAGATGTTAGGCAACAAAACCTTCAAACTCGTTTATTTTGTTGATTGTCTTTGCTTTTATCCGCAGCTCTGGGAAATGTCAGTGCAAAGTGGGCGTCACCGGCTCTTCATGTGACAGATGCCAAGATGGATATTACGCCTTTCATAAGAGCGGCTGCTTGCCTGCCAGTGCAATAATCGGTCTGCCAGTTGTGATGCCCTCACAGGTACACACTTTCCTTACTTTTTTATGTAATTAGTCCATTGTTTTTTTCATTTTGAAGTCCTTCTTCTCTGAGTTAATTCTTCCCAAAGAATTTGTAAGGATCTTTCTCTTCTAAGTAGGATGTAATAGGTCATAGCAAGCCAAACTTCTTCTATAATAGATTTTAAAACTCATATTGGTTGGCAGTCCATGGAAGCAATGAAAACTATATGAACGAAAATTCCGGAAAGGGTAGAACTCTTCCCAAGTAAGCTGATGTTCACCAGCCGCCTTCCTTCCAAGGGACATTTGCTGATGCTGGGCACAGACTAAGGAGTGGGCTTGGTCCAAGTGAAAGGGTTCTTCTTGAAGAAAGATACAAAAAGAGCTTGTGGCAGTTTTCTGGGGCTTCTCTTATGAATTGGAAACTAGAGGAGCCCTACACACAGGCCGGCTTTCCCGCAGGACGCTAAGTGACTGTGCGGGAGATGGAAGGCTGGCCCGGAAGGCAGAAAGGAATTTCTCAGTCCTATGGTGCTGAGGAGACAAAACCTTTTTAGAAAGAAAGGGCCTGCGACAACATACGACCATCTCTCTGAAGACATTGCCAGATGCAAAAGGCAGATTCCGTGGGATTTAGGCTCACATCCATCACTCAGATTCAAGATCTATTGCAGTCTTTCCTGGCGGAGGAGATACACACCTGCTGGGTTCTCAGTCAGAAGCCTTGGGAGGCTGTGGCCAAGCAGCAGCGAGGAGCCACAGGCGCAGCGCCTCAGGCTGAAACTGCCGCTCCTCCTCAGCCTGCCTCAGCTTCTGACTGAGCTGGGCTGACCCTCCCATTACACCTGCCCAACAGAGGGAGGAGGAGTCATCTGTGGTTCTTTTGTACCCTGTGTCTGGTGACTAAAACAGGGGACAATTCTGAGTAGGAAAATGTGGCCAGTGATGCAGAGAAAAGCAATGGAAGCAGCTCCACAGATGACGCAGGTGCTAGAGCATCCTAAATGAATTCAAAAAAACTAAGGTTAATATTTTAAGAAAATAGAGGAGAAAACAGACAAACTAGGTGAAAAGAGGCAAAATCTCAAGAGATTTGGAGTCAAAAAATAATCAAAAGAACAATCTAGAGTTGAAAAATACATCTGAAATTAATACCTCATTGCATGGGCTTAATAGCAGTCTACAGCATATACTGTGAGGACAAGGTTATATACTGTTGTAGACAGTGAAGACAAGGTTAGTAGATTCAAATACAGTTCAGTTTGAAATATCCAAATTGCAGCACAGAGAGAAAAAATGCAGAGGAAAGAGCAGAGCAGAAAAGACACATGGGATACAGCCAGATGCCACATAAGTGTGCTTGAAGGCTCAGAAAGAAAGAGAGAGATCCTGGGACAGAAGCAAATGTCTAAAAAGATAATGGCCGAGAGTTTTCCAAAGTAATGAAAGAGACCGACTCACAGTTTCAAACAACTCAGCAAACCCTAGGCAGTCAGGAACAAAGAAAACCATATCTAGGCAAACTTGGTTAAACTGTTAAAAACTAGAGACAGTTAACTTCTCTGGTCTTCAGTTCTTATTCTTTCCTAAATCTTATTTCCTAAACCTTTCTAAGAAATCTTTCCTAAATCTTCCTAATCTTATTCTTTCCTAAATTTAAGGATTAAAGATACTTCCTTGGAAATCTGTTTTTCCCCCAACAACAAAAATCAGAACACACTAGTCTGACAAGTAACAAGTGTGTTTATGAGATTAAGGTAGCAGAATATTTAAACAGAAAGTACTCTGGGAAAATCTGTGTTGAAATCTTATTCTTCGTTCTAATCCTCTAGTCTTCAGTACAGTTCTGTTCACTCAGTTGTGTCTGACTTTGCTACCCCATGCATGCCAGGCCTCCTTGTCCATCACCAACTCCTGGAGTCCACCCAAACCTGTGTCCATTGAGTCACTGATGCCATTCAACCATCTCATCCTCTGTCATCCCCTCCTCCTCCTGCCCTCAATCTTTCCCAGCATCAGGGTCTTTTCAAATGAGTCAGCTCTCTGCATCAGGTGGCCAAAGTATTGGAATTTTAGCTTCAACATCAGTCCCTCCAATGAACACCTAAGACTGATCTCCTTTAGGATGGACTGGTTGGATCTCCTTGCAGTCCAAGGGACTCTCAAGAGTCTTCTCCAACATCATAGTTCAGAAGCATCAATTCTTCAGTGCTCAGCTTTCCTTACAGTCCAACTCTCACATCCATACATGACCACTGGAAAAATCATAGCCTTGACTGTGTTGAAATCTTATTCTTCATTCTAATCCTCTAGTCTAAGGAGAAACAAATTGATTTAGAAGAAATTGTGTTATTTTTTTCAATCACATGATCTAGTCCCTGCCTACTTGCCAGTTCTATCTTATGTTGTTCTTTTTCTTTGCTGTTTGTGATCCAGTCTGTATTTCTAAAAATACATTATGTTCCTTGATGCCATTCAACCATCTCATCCTCTGTCATCCCCTCCTCCTCCTGCCCTCAATCTTTCCCAGCATCAGGGTCTTTTCAAATGAGTCAGCTCTCTGCATCAGGTGGCCAAAGTATTGGAATTTTAGCTTCAACATCAGTCCCTCCAATGAACACCTAAGACTGATCTCCTTTAGGATGGACTGGTTGGATCTCCTTGCAGTCCAAGGGACTCTCAAGAGTCTTCTCCAACATCATAGTTCAGAAGCATCAATTCTTCAGTGCTCAGCTTTCCTTACAGTCCAACTCTCACATCCATACATGACCACTGGAAAAATCATAGCCTTGACTGTGTTGAAATCTTATTCTTCATTCTAATCCTCTAGTCTAAGGAGAAACAAATTGATTTAGAAGAAATTGTGTTATTTTTTTCAATCACATGATCTAGTCCCTGCCTACTTGCCAGTTCTATCTTATGTTGTTCTTTTTCTTTGCTGTTTGTGATCCAGTCTGTATTTCTAAAAATACATTATGTTCCCCTGTCCCAGGGTTCTCGCACATAATCTTTCCTCTGCCTGGAATGGTCTTTCTAATGCACTTGTACCCCCACTCCTGGCCCCTTTGCTTTATTAAACCATATCCTTCCTTCAGGCCTTCAGCTAAATGTTACTTTCACTAGAAAGCAGTTTATGCTCCAAGCTAAATGACCGTTTTCCCAATTATACACTCTCATATACATTTGTATTTTTTCATAGCACATATCACAGTTTGTAACAATATATTTTATTTATGATTGTAAGTTTCATATCAGTTTTGTTCACCATTTTACACATTTAGCTTGAAAATTAGTCCATAGTATGACTGCAGCCATGAAATTAAAAGACACTCCTTGGAAGGAAAGTTATGACCGACCTAGATAGCATATTGAAAAGCAGAGACACTATTTTGCCAACAAAGGTCCGTCTAGTCAAGGCTATGGTTTTTCCAGTGGTCATGTATGGATGTGAGAGTTGGACTGTAAAGGAAGCTGAGCGCCAAAGAATTGATGCTTCTGAAGTATGGTGTTGGTGAAGACTCCTGAGAGTCCCTTGGACTGCAAGGAGATCCAACCAGTCCATTCTAAAGGAGATCAGCCCTGGGAGTTCTTTGGAAGGAATGATGCTAAAGCTGAAACTCTAGTACTTTGGCCACCTCATGAGAAGAGCTGACTCATTGGAAAAGACCCTGATGCTGGGAGGGACTGGGGGCAGGAGGAGAAGGGGACGACCGAGGATGAGATGGCTGGATGGCATCACTGACTCGATGGACGTGAGTCTGAGTGAACTCCGGGAGTTGGTGATGGACAGGGAGGCCTGGCGTGCTGCAGTTCATGGGGTCGCAAAGAGTCAGACAAAACTGAGCGACTGAACTGCACTGAACTGAAGTATTACTAACTTTTTGTGTGATGAATGGCCAAGCGAATGGGAAAACTTGCAGAGGAAAGATGAGTTTCCGTCCGGGATGGCAGAAACGCCTCCTCATGTTGAGTTGGCTTCAGTCGCTCCCTGGTTCGTTTGTGGAACCAGGAAGCAGTCTACACTGCTGGTTCTCATTTCTGATTTTCCTTGCGGCAGTGGGGTAGCTCTCTCAAATGTCACGTAAATCCCAACCTGTTTTTGCTCAGGAGATAAGGCAAAAGAAATCCTTTTCATGGTTATGATTTCAAATGGCTAGCAATAAGAAATAAATGATTTCTCTGTTTGAAAGTATAATAAAAGTGGAATCTAACATGAAAGAATATAGATACTCCATATGACACTGTCAGTTTAATACAAAATCAGTCTTTGCTTTTGTCTCAAATTTTGAAGACGTTTTATCCGCAGCAGCATCCTGGTACACAAGATTGCCCTCTGGTGGCCACTTATTGCATTTTCACAGGCCTTCCTCTCCCTACGCCCCTCATCTCACCTCTACCTTATATTTTAGACTGAATTAGATTTTCAAAGTAACCTTTTTGTGATAAAATGTATTGAGAAAAATATTTTAGAAAGCAATATGTATCAGAAGTCTTAAAAATACTTCCCTGATTAAGTAGTTCTTTTTCCCAGAATCAATTTTTAGGAAATAATTCAAAATTCATAAAAAGCTTTATGTTCAAAGATGCTCACCACAGTGGCAGTTATAACTCTAAGAAATTAGACGACTTTAGTTCTAACAACAGAAAATGAAGCGAATCAAGTAATGTAGGCAACACACTATAAGGGCACAGAAGATGAAGTCTTGACTTCCCTTGGGCTGACTGCTTCGTCTTTTCACTTAGGAATTTGGTATGATAGCAGTAACTGCCTAATGGTATGTTATGAAGATTCAGTACAATATGTTTATGCAGAGCCTGGCTCATTACAAGCAACAATAAACAGGCCTCAATGGTGAAGAATCTGCTTATAATTCAGGAGACTCGGGTTCAGTCCCTGGGTCGGAAAGATACCCTGGAGAGGGAAATGGCAACATGCTCAGAATTCTTGCCTGGAGAGTCCCATGGACAGAGGAGCCCGGTGGGCCACAGTGCCCAGGGTCCCAGAGTCGGACGGCCACATGAGAGAGAGAGAGCGAAGCAGGACGCACAGCTACACGTGCCTGTTGAGCCGTCAAAAAGCAACCCCCAGACTCCTCTATATAAAGGAGAGAGTCAAGGAAAACAGTTCAAAATCTTAATAGCAGATTGCTTCGGGGACTTTTTTCTTCTTCTTTATGTTCTCCTCTATTTTTATAGATTTTCTGTCTTCAGCACATATTTCCCTTAAGTGGAGGTGGGTGGCCTGTTATGTTTGAGCTAAAGTTTCGTGTTCAAATGGGCGTCCCTTGTGGCTCAGCTGGTAGAGAATCCTCCTGCAATGCCGGGGACCTGGGTTCAGTCCCTGGGTTGGGAAGATCCCCTGGAGAAGGGAAAGGCTGCCCACTCCAGTGTTCTGGCCTGGAGAGTTCCGTGGACAGTATAGTCATGGGGTCGCCAAGAGTCGGACACGACCGAGCGACTTTCACTTCACTTATGCTCACGGACTATATACTTCTTTTTGAGAGGTTAGGGTGCCTTCGTGTATTCAGTGTCACACGGTGAATACCTTGACCTCAGCAGCTTGATGGACTTGACCGCTCCTTCATCACTCAGTGACCTTCTTCACTTTAGAATTTCACCCACTTCCCCCCCCTTTTCTCCATGATCAGTTCTGCTAGATCTTCTTTTCAGCCATAAGCACTGGAGTGTCTCAGAGGTTTGTCTCAACACATTTGTCTTCTGCACTCACACTGTCCCTACATGACCTCGTTCAGTCCTTTGAGTTTCAGTGCCACTTGCTGATGTTCTGATGACCAGATTCACATTTCTCCCTGATCGCTGCACTCAAGGCTCTCGCAGTGCACCTGACATCCTCACTGGAACGCTCTGTGTGGCGCTGTAGCCCTGACGCCTCCAGAGCAGCTCTGTATCTTTCTCTACAAGCTAAGCCCACTTTGCCCCTGGCGTTCTTCATTTGGTGACTGGCACCACACGAGTCACATTTGCTTTTCCTTTTTGTGAATATCCGGGGCTTCCCAGCTGGCACTAGTGGTAAAAAGCCTATTTACCAGTGCTGGAGACATAAGGGATGCGGGTCGATCCCTTGACTCAGGAAGACCCCCTGGAGGAGGGCACAGCCACCCACTTCAAGATCTTGCCTGGAGAATGGGGAGGCGCCTGGAGAGCTTCAGTCCATGCGATCAGCAAGCAGTGAGCACCACCGGAGCGACTCCAAACGTGCGCACGCGCCGTAAATATCCAGTCCGCCAGCAAGTTCTGCTAGCCTGCCATTCAGCGTGACCTTTGTCGTCCTCCTTGTCTAAGCAGCTGTCACCTCTTGGATCTGTTTTCACCGTCTCTCATCTGATCATGCTGCCCCTTTTCTTGTCCTGATCCTCTGAGCCCCTCTCTACCATAGTCCAGTCTCTGCATAACAACCAGAATGATCTTTTAAAAGTGTGAAACCGGATCATGTCGTTCCCATGCTCAAACCCTCCAAAGGCTTCCCATCCCTCTTCGAATAAAATTCAAACTGCCTTCCATAACTAGGTTTTCCTGGCCTCTGGCCTTCTCTCGGGTCTTACGGTGATTCTGCTACTCACTGCCTTGTTTCCTTAGGCCGTCCTCCTTTCTGTTTAACAGGATCAAGTTTGCCTTCTGCTCAACAGAGAAGGTTAGGCATTAAAAAAAAAAAAGTGAAGTAATTTACTGCCTTTCTGACAGGTTATAAGTGAACTAGAGATAGTGAAATAAAGAAAGAAAAGGCTTTTTACAGGTGGTGATTTATGTTTTCAAAGATTTGTCACTGACTTTGGTTGGAAAGGAATCCTACATTCTTTCCTTTGGCCAGTTATTTTCTTGGTCACCCCCACCAGACTTTTCTGATGCTTAGCCAAGGAGCATGAGATCATCTTCAGGAAACACTTGTTCCTTTTTTCTTTGCTCCTTTGGCCATCTTTCAGCAAAGAAAATGTGAATTTTAAGACAGTATTGTCATATTTTGGAGGTTCCAGGAAAAGCATAATGAACAGAGTTACACTTGAGCTAATTCTCATAGTATATCATTTATCATAATTGAAAGATTCTCAGTTCAGGTTTTAAAAGGAATTTAGATTTCATCCAATTCAGCTTTCCTAATTTATAGATGAGGAATTTGAAGCTTAAAGAGAAAACACTATATCCTATGGAGTAGTTTTTCACCCTCCGAAATATTTACATATATTAAGTCATTGGGCTGCTGCTGTTGCTGCTAAGTCACCTCAGTCGTGTCCGACTCTGTGCAACCCCATGGACGGCAGCCCACCAGGCTCCCTCCCTCGTCCCTACTGGTGTGGGTTGCCATTTCCTTCTCCAATGCATGAAAGTGAAAAGTGAAAGTGAAGTCGCTCAGTCGTGTCTGAGTCTTCAAGACCCCATGGACTGCAGCCTACCAGTCATTGGGCAGGGAGTTATTATTCCATTTTACAGATTAAAAAAGTGAAACTCAGAGAAGGTATTTGCTGAAGGTCAATCAGAGAAGCTTTTTTGGTAGCTCAGCTGGTAAAGAATCCACCTGCACTGCAGGAGACCTGGGTTCAATCCCCGGGTTGGGAAGATCCCCTGGAGAAGGAAACAGCTACCCACTCCAGTATTCTGGCCTGGAGAATTCCATGGACTGTATAGTCCATTGTTTCACAAAGAGTTGGACACACTGAGCAACTTTCAACTTAACTCAGAGAAGCTATTTGTTGAAGAGATTCAGCTGAGAATAGAACTCATATCTGACATTAAATCATGATAATGATAAACACATATCATTTTTCTTATGCTATGTTGCCTGCCAAAGAGGATTTGTAAGCTGGTAGAAAAGCAGATTCATAAGTATTAGTTCCTAGTGTAAATGGATTTAAAAGTTATCTTTATCTTTATTATAAAAATCAATCTTTAATTTTGTACATGAAATGCTTTTTAAGTTGCATGCTTAAGTCTTTGACTGTGTGGATCACAACAAACTTCTTCAAGAGATGGGAAAATTCTTCAAGAGATGGGCATACCAGACCACCTTACCTGTCTCCTGAGAAATCTGTATGCAGGTCAAGAAGCAACAGTTAGAACTGGACATGGAACAACGGACTGGTTCCAAATTGGGAAAGGCTGTACATTAAGACTGCTTATTTAACATATGCAGAGCACATCATGAAAAATGCCAGGCTGGATGAAGCACAAGCTGGAGTCTAAATTGCAACAAAGATCACGGCATCCGGTCCCATCATTTCACGGCAAATAGATGGGGAAACAATGGAAACAGTGACAGACTTTATTTTCTTGGGCTCCAAAGTCACTGTAGATGGTGACTGCAGCCATGAAATTAAAAAAACGCTTGCTCCTTGGAAGAAAAGCTATGACCACCCTAGACAGCATATTAAAAAGCAGAGACATTACTTTGCCAACAAAGGTCCGTCTAGTCAAAGCTATGGTTTTTCCAGTGGACATGTATGGATGTGAGAGTCGGACCATAAAGAAAGTTGAGTGCCAAAGAATTGATGCTTTTGAACTGTGGTGTTGGAGAAGACCCTTGAGTCCCTTGAACTGCAAAGAGATCAAACCAGTCCATCCTAAAGGAAATCAGTCCTGAATATTCATTGAAAGGACTGATGGTGAAACTGAAGCTCCAATACTTTGGACACTTGATGTGAAGAACTGACTCGCTGGAAAAGACCTGATTTGGGGAAAGATTGAAGTCAGGAGGAAAAGGGCATGACAGAGGATGAGATGGTTGGATGGCATCACTGACTTGATGTGCTTGAGTCTAAGCGAGCTCCGGGAGTTGGTGATGGACAGGGAGGCCTGGCATACTGTAGTCCATGAGGTCACAAAGAGTGGGACACAACTGAGTGACTGAATTGAACTCAGTTCTTGAAATATTTTACAATGTGTTAATTTTATAATCAGAAAAATTTAAGATAGTAAAAATAATAGTGATAAGTGCATAGTAGAAACAATTTGAAAGTTAAAGGGGAAAACACTTAGCTGGCAGTCGTCCCTCGAATCTGTAGTGAGCGTTCTGGTGTCTGTATGTTTGATCTGTCCACACTAATTTTGTTTATTCTGTAGCTGTGTTCCAGGGGCATGTTATCTTTAAACAGTATAGCGTGATGAGTTTTCAAAAACCAGTGAATTCTATTGTTATACTTGTTTTCATCCTTACTTTTGAGATAACATATTCACCATGTAGAGTTATTTTTTTCTTATTGACTTCTCATTGCAGCTTATGGCATAACACAAATCAAAATAAAAAATTTTTCTGGAGAAAATGTAAAATACTCTAAAATAAATGGTTTAGGAGAATGAAACTGTATTGTGATAAGCAGAAAGACAGATGCTTGGGATCTTTTCTAGAATAGTAGAAAGTCCCAAAATAATAAGCATGTAGGTCCAGTAACACACTGTGGCTCAGACGGTAAAGCGTGTGTCTACAAGGTGGGAGACCCAGGTTCAACAACAACATTATAGGAGCAAATTATTATATATGTGTAATTATTTCCATTGAACATTTTTAATATGGGGAGAGCAGGTAGACAGATTTTATACATAAAGCAAGTTTTATATTTTCCAGCCTGCAGAACAATTTGACCTTTCACATTATTTTATTTTTACAAGAAAAATGAACATTTTCCTAGTATGTATTTTTCAGCTATTTTTATCATCACGAAGATACATAGCTAAAGAGGGATCAGGATACAATAGGATCTGGGAGGAAATCAGTACCTGAAGTGTTCATCTCTATATGAGGATATACTACTTTGTTGCATGTATGAAATATATCATTCACAGTATCAGACCTTAAAAATTACATGATTAAAAGTGATATTTACATGCAAATGTGATTTAAGGATTAAGTGTTCATATAAAATTTTTTTAAATGTGTTTCTAAATAAGTTTATGAAGTTTCAAAGAACTTTGCTGTAATTGCTTAAGAGTTGAGAGTTGACATGTACGTTAATACTTGTATGCATGTTAATCCTTCTTTTAGTTTTTCAAATCTATTCCAGTTGTCAGATCATTTTATTACACAGTCTCATTCTGTCTCTTCTTTTTTGCAAATATTTCACTAGTAAGGAAGAGGAATCAAATAAAATTATTTATGATGGTTTTAGCATTGAACTGTAGTTAGCTTAGCATGTAACTGTTTTATTGTTTTCCTAGATTTCTGTATAGACGTTACTCATCTCTGTGACAGTAGCTCTGAGTGTCTCTTTGAATGTAAATTATACTACATGGCTTCATCCCACTTGTAGACATTATGCTCCTGCAATGCCCGTCCACTGTCTTTCCTAATAGGAGACCAAAGAGCATTACTAAGACACACAGAACTTTGCTTGCCTCCTTCCTTCTCATTTCTTTATTGTTTACGTTTTTATTTTAAATTTTAAAATATAAAGCCATATGGAGCATAATATAACAAATACTCATGTACCCCCACCTAGAGAACTATTAGCATTTTAGTATTTTGCTTAATAGAAAATTTCAAATAGAGTTGGAGTCCTTCTCTTTGTTTTCTTCCCTACTGTCATTTTCTTCCCTCCCTCTACAGAGATAAACAAAGCGTAAAACTTGCCTATACTCTCTCAGTCTATAGTTAGTTTTTATTGCATTTGAATGTACCCCTCTGCCTAGGGGATTATGCATCCATTTGCTTAGTATTGTTTAGTATGGCTTTAAAATTTTTGCTTCTGTCAGTCAGTCCAGGGCCCTCCCTGGCAGTGCAGTGGCTGAGACTCCAGGCTCGTTGCTTCCAGTGCAGACGCTGCAGATCTGACCCCTGGTTGGGAAGCGAAGATCCCACGCTCCTTGCAATTCACCAAAGAAATTTTTATTTTTTAATTTTTTTTTTGCAGAGGAATAAAATGTTTATTGAGTTGAGAGGAAAAATCTCGGAACATAGAATTAACTACAAAGCATAAGTCACTCTTTTAAATGCGAGGTAATATGGATATTTTAGATAAATGCAACTAAGAAAACTCAAGGCATAAGAAAGAATTGTGAGAAATAAAGATAGAATTAATATATACTATTTTCATATATTTAGGTCAAGGGAGGAGTGCTGATAGTTCATATGCTCTGAGGTACTTCCTGTGGGAGGTAAAGTTATTGGTTAATTTTAGACTTAGGTTACTTTATACATTTTTATTTTATTATTTTTTAAAATTTATTTTAATTGGAGGCTACTTTACCGAATTGTAGTGGTTTTGCCATACATTGACATGGACCCGGCACGGGTGTACATGTGTGCCCCATCCTGACCCTCCCTCCCACCTCCCTCCCCGTCCCATCCCTCAGGGTCATCCCAGTGCACCGGCCCTGAGCTCCCTGTCTCATGTAGCGAACCTGGACTGGTGATCTGTTTCACATATGATAGTTTTTTAAATCAATTAATTTGGACAAAATTAATTAAGCATTCCTTTTTTATGTATTATTCTGCAGTTTGCTTTTTTCCATGCGATGTTTGTAGGGTTTATGTGTATTCATACATACAGGCCTAGTTTACTCATTTAGCTACAGAATCCCAACCAAGAAAATAACACAGTTTATCTGTTTTTCTTTTAACAGATCTTTAGGTTGTTTTTTTTTTCTTTGCAAGTTGTTGGCCTGCTTTCGGTATGTAGTCAATCCATCAGCAAGGGCTTCCCACATCAACAGGGGCTCTCTGCAGCTCTAGCCATGGACTCAGCCTTTCCCTAAGGAGCTCACAGTCCAGCAGGGCCAGAACTGCAGGCCTGCTCAGTGCAGAAGTGAGACGGGACAGAGGCTGAGCTCCGCGCCCGGTGTTGGGGGACTTTTTCTGGTTTCCTCTTAAGGTTTTTTTCGGTTTGTAGGTACATATAATTTATTTAAAGTAACTATGCTTTTGGAGTAAATCTTTAACTTCTTAACATGATTTGCTTCTTTTAGGTGCTTGTTTCAATTGCCAGGATAACAGCAAAGGGGATCACTGTGAAGAATGCATAGAAGGGTTTTATCAGAGTCCTGATGGCTCGAAGGAATGTCTTCGCTGCCCTTGTTCAGCAGTGACATCTACAGGCAGTTGTATCATAAGTAAGGCCTTTCTCTAAATACTCATTTTGAGAGGAAAAATCAGTGAGTCAGTGATCAGTAGGTAGAAAGTTCTAGATGCTGTAGGTGAAAGGGAGTTATAAAAACAGTAAAGCTTTGCAGTAAATGCATTTGTGAAATGAGACACAAAGGAGGGATGAGGAAGTTGTTAAAACTGTATTTTATCGTGTCTTACATGATTAAAGAGGAAGAAATAAAAGAATTATGAGTGCCTTCCATCTCAATTACTCAGATTCTTTAGATAAGCATACTTCTTTTGTTCTCTACCTAAATAGGTTTTCTGGACAATTAATAAATAAGGTATAAATTGTTAGTTTGGATTCCATGGGTCTCAAGTTTGAGAGGAGATAGTAGTCAGGGGCTGTAAAATGTGTGTGTGTGTGTGTGTGTCGGGGGGTGGGGGAGGTTAGTTGTTCTGCATCTTGGATCGACTTGAAAGTGTCTAAACCTGCCGGCATTCTTGCTCTTTTAGAGCCGGGCGAATTGGCGCCTGAATGTGTCCAGTGTAAAGATGGTTACACAGGCCAGAACTGCAATGCGTGTGGCAAGGGCTACTACAATTCCGACAGCGTCTGTGTGGAGTGCCAGTGCCACGGCCACGTGGACCCAGCCAGGACTCCAGAGGTCTGTGAGCCCGAGAGCGGGCAATGCATCCACTGCCTCCACAACACCACTGGGTTTTGGTGTGAAAACTGCCTGGAAGGTTACGATCGAGACCTCGCGGGAAACTGCATCAAGAAAGGTAAAACTTCACCTGAGGGTGTAAATTTAATATCTTAACCTAGCAATGAAAATGTCAGGACAGCTACTTTTGTCTTTGTAAAAGCTTCCAGTTCTGCCAGAGGTTTTTTCGGGAAATAGATTTTGATAGAGATTTGCCCAAAGAGGTTCCATTCTATTCCTGCTGCTCTGCTGAGACTCCAGAGTCAACTCCAGAAATCTGAGGACCCTGAGGAAGCCGTTGCAGTGTCTCACATCTCTTCATCTAGTTTTGTTTTAGTAATTTAACAGTCCTGTCATTTCTTGTATCCTTTGCTTCCGGTATTCTCATCACTTCCAGTGATCATCAAAGATCTTTTTAAATAGAAACCTATAACCTGGCTAGAAGTTAGCTGGGAAATAAGAATTTATTCCAGATTCTGTCCTAACTTTGAGCCTAAGTTTTCCCACCTGATGGAGGAAATAGTAAAAATATTCCTTCATTTTTGAAAGAAAAAGTTACTCATGTGGCAAAATGTTTCTTACAGGGAATTTCAGTAAGGGTTCAGATAAAAATTAATGATTGGAAATTCAGGATGAGTTGGGGATATTCAGACTTGCTCAGGTCACAGAGATCAGACCATGCTCTTCTATAAACTATTCTTTGATATTCTGACAGAAGCCGAATCCTGGGTCATACAGTTGCCCTGTGTCAAGAGTTAGTCTTATACCATTTTCTTGATATCCTTATTCTGCTGTGATTAAGGCTCAAGCACTCAAATTGAACCCTGTCCCTGGTCCAGGGAACCTGTCACTCAGTTCCCGTTCCCACTGGAGGCATGTGCCCTGTCCATATTCAGCTGGCTGGACTGCGATGACTTTCCTCATTAGCTATTAGGGACTGTAAAACATTCCTCTTTTTAGGGTGGATTGATGTGCCTGGCTGTGGTGATGAGCTGTGATGACAATAAGGATCATTTTATCGAGTGCCTAGTATGTGCCAAACACTATGGACATTAAATGTAATGACGTTGTATACTTTATTTAATCCTTCCCAAGGACTCCGTAAAATCAATATCGTTATTCCCATTTCATAGGTGAGGAATAAAGATTGACTCACTTATTTATTGCTACACAGTTCTACTTGATCCCCAAACTTCTGGTATTTCTACTGAGCTATGCTGCACTAGAAGCACAATATAGATGATTTCTCTCTCAGCTGATGTCAACTATGGCCATTTAACTTGTGTTTTTCAGAAGCAACTAGAAATGCAATTTTTCCTGTTTTGTTTTTGCTCCCATTAAAGAGAATTTTACCTTTATGAAGTGCCATCAGACATGCTAAACTTATTTTAGTTCAAACGAGTATTAGCTATCTCTTTCACTTTTAACAAAGTGATTTAGAAGTCAATAGTGACATACTTACTACCTTTTCAGGAATTTGTATGAATCTATTCAAGAGTGCAGGAGGATGGAAAACACCAACATTAGAATTTTCCCAAAGATTTTAGTATGGATATTCTATACATTTTGGATAACAGCCATGGATGTCAACTCTAGTTTTCCAGTCCCTGATTCTTCCCACTATATTTCCTTAGAAATTATTTTTTAACTTGCATTTCTTTAAAGCAGAGTATCATGTCAACATCCCATATCAATTTCCACTCTCATGTGTATTTCTTTTATTGTTTCTTGAAACAAGATATTTTGTCTTTTCATTTCATTCTCTGTTTTTATTTTCAGAAGTTATTGTTTCAACACCTGAAGGTTCTACCATTTTGGTTTCCAATGCCTCTTTGACCACATCAGTGCCCACCCCTGTTATAAATAGTACCTTTACCCCTACAACCCCGCAGACTATCTTTTCAGTAAGCTCTGCAGAAAACAGCACGTCAGCCTTAGCTGACGTATCATGGACCCAATTTAACATCATCATTTTGACAGTGATCATCATTGTGGTGGTGCTGCTGATGGGGTTTGTGGGGGCTGTGTATATGTACCGGGAGTACCAAAGCCGGAAACTCAATGCCCCCTTTTGGACCATTGAGCTGAAAGAAGACAACATCAGTTTCAGCAGCTACCACGACAGCATTCCCAACGCAGACGCATCAGGGCTGCTGGAAGATGACGGCAGTGAAGTGGCCCCCAACGGGCAGCTGACCCTGACGACCCCGGTGCACAACTATAGAGCCTAAGGGGGCCAGAGCTGTTCTCCTGGACTCAGGCCGCAGCGCTTACTGAGACGGCATCATTCTCCGCGCCCCAGCCTGGGTGGAGCCGCTGAGATGAGAAAGCAAAGGCATACAGTGTGTCGGAAATTTTCAGGTACAAATGTGTGATGTGCTCAGCCTGTTAATTTTAGTTTTCCCATGAAGATCCGAAGCAGTCACTGACAGTAAGGACTTGAAGTGAAGTATATTTTTGTACCAAGCCACATGCGAGGGTAGAAGTCTGGACCTCTCAGTGCAGCCCCAATCCGCTTTGACCTCCAGACAGATTCCTGGGGGAGTGTTCACCACCAGTGGACACAGGATGACGGATGTGGAGGGGGAAAGGACTGCCGGAAGACTTTATCTCCATTCCTGATAGAGGACGACCAGGAAGGATATTCACTTTACTGGACTAAAAGACATCCTTGAGGAAAAGCTGATATTTGGGCTGTGTCATAATACACAATCTTGATTGTTTCTATAATTGGGGCAGTAAAGTCCCAAGAAGATCTTTAGAAGGGTTTGATTTTCTTTCCAGAGTTTTTGCTCAATAATAAGATTAAAGCACAGAATAAGCTTCTAATGGTAGAGAGAGGAAGGCAATGTCTGGGAAAGCAGAAAGCTGATGATTCTCCTTAGGGCCTCAGTGTAAATGATAAATTGTTTTAAAATAAGGAATATTCCTGCCTCTAGAGAATAAGGTGTATATAGTTAATGTAGAATATCTGGTCAGCATTGTATTTGTATCTATTTGTAAAAAAAAAATCATGTCTTATTTTATCATCTAGAATTTATTTGTATAGCAGTTAATGGCATTGTAAAAAGAAAATATGGGGTTAAAATACTGTAAAATAGATGGCAATATTGCTAGAGCTGGGACTCTGGTGAGCATCAGTCATTTTTAGTCCCTCTTTGGACATTGTTGAAATTTATAAGAGGTTGGATGTTTCTAATTTTTCCCTTTTTCAGTCTAAAAGTAGAGTTCTATCGTCTTTGACTTCCTATAGATTCAAGCAATAGATTTTGAAGACAATGATTGTTAAGCTGGGACACAAGGCTGCATCCTCCAAGCTACTCACCTGTTTAGACATTAGCTTCTCTGTCTTTTACATAGATCAAAGCAGAACACATGCTTGTTAAAATTTTTTTTTGAGTAAAAATAGTCTTCCCAAGGAAGAAATGTTTTAGCTCCAAAAGAAAAGCCATCGTATCACTTGGGATCCCCTGTGAAGCATCATACCTGTGAAATTTTTATATTCTCTCCCCATCCCCCAATACTTCCCACATTTGAATGTAGCCTGTCACTCAGATGCCACGGGGCGTGTACCCCCTCTCTGCAGTGCTGCAGTCCTTACCTTCTTGCCTGGCTAGAGGGTGGCTCTGTGGCTGGGTGGGTGTACTTAGTCATTCCATTTAGATGTAGTTTTTTCTTCGAGGCCATCCCTACCCTTGCTCTCCTCTAATTATGATATTGACAGATTGTAGATTAAACAAAGCCAGGAAAAACAGCCAGAAGTCAAATATAGATATTTTTTAGGAGAAAGAACAAATGTCAAGTAGTTAGGGGGGAAAAAAAGGCAAAAATTAAACCTAGGAAACCCTGCCAAGTTGATCACCCTGCCTAACTTCTCCAGAGAAAAATCTGGAATCTGGTCCTGCCTCTGCAGTTGGAGATGATGCTCTGGAGGAAGTATAGGCAGATAAGCTACTTCTAGTCACTGGAGAGGCTCTGGATGTCTGGCCACTGCTCATGAAAGTAGCGATGACATTGAAATTAGACACTGTTTCTGTAGCCCTTTGCCGTTTGCAGGGCGTCTTTCTGTACCTGTGTCCTTTGTTCCTCACCAGGGGCCTTTGAGGAAGTAATTGTGTATCGGTGAGGTTAAATGTCTTGTTCAAGGCTACACCGTATATCATTAGGCTTGGGATCAGGACTCCTAACTCAGAAGCACGTTTTTTTCAGCTGTATGCCTTTGCAAAAATGACTCAGCTGCAGACATTGGAAGGCTGGGAGGAAGAATCCCACCTGTGAACGTTTCTGATTTTTGTAAATACGAGGTACAATCCAGGGCTATATAGCCACGAAGGACTTTGCAGAAAGAACACAGGAGGATTACTCTCTGAAGCCAGTGTTGGTGATAAGAAAATAAAAATACCAGTCTGTGCTTCATAAAAGGAAACTGATCATTCCAAACAGAGAAAGAAAACCCGATTTCCCCAGCAGCTGCCACATATGCGTGTAGAGACTGTTCCAAGGAATTGTGTAAAGTGACATATGCCTTTTCCCCAGATTAACATGCCCTCAAAGCCAGGGGTTGAGGATGGTGGGACATGAATGTCTGTTCAGCAGAAGTTAACACAATAAAGAAAGAAAGAGTTTGCTGGGGTCTAAGAGCCAAAGCTGAATGAACAGTGCAGATTCTGGCCATGCAGACATTCCTTGAAACAGATGTTAAAAGGAATTGCGAAAACGGAGTCACAAAGAACGTTTACCTTTAAATATTTATGAACAGAGCCTAGGTCATGTTCTTAATTTATCCTGGTGGAAGAAAATTAAGGTCTTAAAATCTATTTAAATAATATTCTTTAGTGTTCTGTGCTTCTGCTGGTGGAGGTAATTTTGCTCTAAAGTAGAAATCCACTCATGAAGTGATCTAACACCAAAATCACACTAGGAAACTGGCATGGGGCGTGTTACACAACAGTCATTCCTCTAGAAGCATGATCCCCACCTACTGTGGTGTTTAGCACCAGGACCCCATGCGTCCTTTAGAAAGACTAATAGTGTCTAAGAAGTGGAATGTGTTTATTTTCAAATGCGGGAAGACTAGTGTGACTCTCACTGAGGAGTGGCAGATCCTGCTACTGGACGACACTCTCATCTTCATTAATTCACTGCGGTGAGCCCTCAGGCGTTTCTGACAGTCAGAGGTCCTCGGTGGTGGTGGGATGGTGGTGGGACGTTTGTCTGTCTTCCTTTACTTTCCCCTCCGCACCGCCGTCCTCTAGCTCCCAGAGGTGTCTTATAATAGAATTTCTCTAGTTACAGAGAAAAATGATGATTAAAAACTAGGCCTCATTTATACTAAGGTCCTGTGGACTTAATGTGTTACTCGTAGGGATCCCTGAATTTTAAGAGCGAGCAGAGCTGACACGCAATGGGAAGAGCGAGGTTTGGTGGGGAGAGGGTTTGTGGACGCATCACACTGTATGTCTGCGCTCTCGCCCCAGTACTCCCCGGAGACTGCCCGTTAAGGCGGCACTCACTGGCCCTGCGGCTCACTGTGGTCCCTGCGGGCCTGCAGGACGTGCAGCCTTCTAGTGCTGCTCTGGGCCAGGGCGCTGAAGCGATGGTCCTCCTGCTGGCAGCCCTAGTTTGGGCTGCATTATTAAATCATCCACTTTGGTCCTGTGTTGTTTTTGTAGGACATACGGTCAGTAGAGCACCTCTGATTATGAACATTCCCTGGTTCTTATATTTTGAGGTATGTGGGAAGGAGTTGAATTGATATGTCACAAGAAAAGAAAGCTCCCACATAAATTTCCAAAAAGTAAAAAGCAACCCAAGGTAACCCGCTGGAGCAAAGGAAGCGCTCTGGCCTCATCGCCGAAGAGCCTTTGGTCTGTTCTGATGTCTTGATAGGAGTTTGGGAGCTGAAATGAGTTTGGTGTGTGCAGGGGAGTGACAGAAGGTTAGTATATTCAACCTTGAGCCGGTGACTATGCCAAGGGAAGAAGCAGGAAGAACACACTGACTCACCTGAAGAAATCGAATGACACCACATGAACTAAAGAGGCTGTGGATCACCAGAATGTCGGTGGCCCAGTGATGCTTTTCCAAAGGCCCCTGGGAACCTTTCTTACCATGCATCTGCAGTAACTGCGCCAGCAGCTCTAGAACGCGAGACCAGGCCCGAGATCTGCACTAGCCTGAGAGCTGACCATTTAAAGCGACGTCATCGTGCTCGGCACAAGCACTCTGTAATACGTTACATTTCCGCCCGAGCCATTGAGAGTGTTTCTGAAACGTTAAAATCGTATTTATGTCACTAAAATTCTAACGCACATCTTAAAAACATGTCTCATTCATATGCTGTACTAGGCTTCATGATGCATTTCTAAATTTGTGTATGATTTGAATATAAGAAAGAATTTATACAAGAGTGTTATTTAAAATTATTAAAAAATAAATGTATATAATTTGTACCTGTTGTAGATTTGCTGTTTTCCTTTTTTATGTGGTCACAGTTGTTGGAAGTCTTTTAATCTGTGTCACCGATCACTTATTTTCAAACTGCTTCATGAAAACCTTTGTATCGTACATTTATGGACCATGCTTTCTGTTTTAAGAAGTTCCTTTAAAGAATGTTTTCCACCTAGGGGGAAAAAAATACCACATGAAGAATATTCCCCCTCTCAAAACAAAACACCCTGAAGCAAAAAGCATATATTAACATATAACCTTGCTTAATAATTGTTTCCTATGAGATCCACTGGACTTCCCTGGTAGCTCAGATGTAAATGTCTGCCTACAGTGAGGGAGACTGGGTTCAATCCCTGGATCTGGAACAGCCTCTGAAGAAGGAAATGGCAAAGCACTCCAGTACTCTTGCCTAAAAATTCCATGGATGGGGGAGCGTGGTAGGGTACAGTCCGTGGGGTCACAGAGTCGGACACGACTGAGTGACGTCACTTTCTTTCTTTTCTTTCTATGGGATCCATTGGGCATCCCTGATAGCTCAGTTGGCAAAGAATCCGCCTGCAGTGCAGGAGGCCCCAGTTCACTTCCTGGTTGAGAAAACCACTGGAGAAAGGATAGGCTCCCCACTCTACTGTTCTTGGGTTTCCCTTGTGGCTCAGCTGCTAAAGAATCCGCCTGCCATGTGGGGGACCTGGCTTCAATCCCTGGGTTGGGAAGATCCCGTGGAGAAGGGAAAGGCTATGCACTCTCTTCAGGCCTGGAGAATTCCATGGACTGTATAGTCCACGGGATCACAAGGAGTCAGACACAACTGAGCAACGTTAACTTCACTTCAATCTCTGCTCCAGATAAGGAAGAGTCCTAATCCTTCCTTATGCTCACTACCAACTGTATTAAAATAATGTACAATTTCCTGTATTTGCCAGGTTATATGATGCCTTTCTCCCCTTGCTGGTACCGTCTCTTCTATCTACAACATCTTGGAAAATGTTTATTCATTCTTTGCAACCCCTTGATAAAAGAGGGTTGATAAATCCTTGACATATACCCCCGTTTGCCTAAAGAAGATCTCTCCTATTGCAGATATTTGATTAAAAATGCTTGTTATGTTACGTCTTCCTTGGTAAACTGCAATCCTTGAAGCCAGGAGCACGTGCTCTTTCGTCTCTAGTGTCTGGCACAGTGCTGGCGTACCGTGGGTGCTCAGTAAATGGAGGTTTAAAACAAAAGATACTTGACAGGTGCAGTGGTTGGTCTGAACTTACTTGGTGAAGTAGCATAAGAAGTTTCGTGTTCAGTGGGTAAGACAGGATGTCTTATTTAATAGCGATGTCAGCATACGTGATTCGGAAGGTCTGAGAAACTCTTGCAACTGTGAATAGACGTGTGAGATGCTTACTTGTGAACAGAAACAGTTTGTATGTGCCTTTTTTTTTCCCTGGAGAAAAGGTCCATACTCTTAATCAATGGCACCCACTCCAGTGCTTTTGCCAGGAAAATCCCATGGGCCGAGGAGCCTGGTGGGCTGCAGTCCATGCGGTCGCTAAGAGTTGGACATGACTGAGCGACTTCACTTTCACTTTTCACTTTCATGCATTGGAGAAGGAAATGGCAACCCACTCCAGTGTTCTTGCCTGGAGAATCCCAGGGATGGGGGAGCCTGGTGGGCTGCCGTCTCTGGGGTCGCAAAGAGTCAGACATGACTGAAGTGACTTAGCAGCAGCAGCAGAGGATCTATGATCCCCAAAAGATTGATAGCTACTAGGATGGGGATTCCTTTCTGTATTTCAGCCATAATCCTCTTGCCCACTGATTGTAAATCAGTTCAGCCTTGATTCAAGGAATCTACTTCCAGAAATCCCTCATAAGAAAACAACCTCAAAAGCAGAAATTTTGTGTGGAAAAAAAATCTTCCCCTGAGTTGTATATAAAGTTAAAAAAGTGGAGACAAACTTTAGATTTTCAGCCGTAGACATGGCTTAGTGCATACACTGTTAAATTAACATTTGGTCATTAAGAATAAGGAAGAATGATTAAAAACAGAATCAAAACTGAAAAAATAGAATATTTTGAAAATGTGCGTGCAATTCTACTCTTAGTATATAGTTTAGAGAAACTTACGAGTATGTACCAGGACCCACGTTTCAAACTCTTCATTGCAGCATCATTTGTTATAGCAAAATAACTGGAAACATCCCAATTGCCTATCAGTAGAAGAATGGATTAATTGTGGCCTGTCCATATACTTTGAATAGAATTTTATACAATGGTCAAAAATGAATGAAAGAGTTGGACATGACTGAGTGACTGAAGTGGACTGAACTGATCCATATACTTTGAATAGAATTTTATACAGTGGTCAAAAATGAATGAATTACAGCTATCTACATCAATATGGATGAGTCTCAAGACATAATGTCAAGCAAAAAAAGCTAGGCATAGAATACATACAGTATGATTTCTTGTATATAATGACCAAAAATGGAAAATGTAATATGTTATTTAAAAAGACATTATACAGGAAAACTCTAAAGCAAAAGGAATGATGGATACATGATGATAAAGATAATGATGATGGATATCATCACATTATTTGGTCAATTTGAGGGCTGGGACTGTCTTCATTTAGGAATGATGCTAAAGCTGAAACTCCAGTACTTTGGCCACCTCATGCGAAGAGCTGACTCATTGGAAAAGACTCTGATGCTGGAAGGGATTGGGGGCAGGAGGAGAAGGGGATGACTGAGGATGAGATGGCTGGATGGTAGCCCTGACTTGATGGATGTGAGTCAGTGAACTCCGGGAGTTGGTGATGGACAGGGAGGCTTGGCGTGCTGCGATTCATGGGGTCACAAAGAGGCGGCCATGACTGAGTAACTGGACTGAACTGAACTGAAGCACAGTCCTGGCACCAGAAAGTGCTCAGCAAATGTGAGAGCGTGAGTGAATGATGGACTCTGCCGCACTGCAGGGCTGACGCTGGTTAGTAACGGTGAAGCCATGTCAGAACCGCAAGAAGGCTTTAAAGTAAAGCAAGTCTAAACCGGAAACCAAATAGACCTCGATCTGGGGCGGCACCGAGTCGCTTGTAAACAGGGATGTTTCTGAGCGTCGCTGGGAACAGACAGCGCAGAATCCCCTCCAGTGGAGCGGCGCCCACAAAGCCCACTCCTCAGTGCACAGAGGCCTTGTCCGCAGACAGGACTGTGTGCCCTCACACCCGTGCTGACTGGGCAGGAAGCAAACCGAGTCTGCTGTGTGGATGCTTTTGGTGTCCTCCTCGTTCTGCCTTAAGCTTGCAGAACCAAGAGGCTAGACCTCAGCTTTATAATTCCCCCCAAACATTTCCCAAGTGAGCCACTGTTATCTCTAATCACCATGGCCAGGGGATTATCCAGTTTCATCTGAAGAAGCTACTTCTGGCAAGAGATGAGGTTCTTCCAGACAAGGATAGGGACATTAATGATTGTCTGTGAAGATTCTGTTTTAGTTGAGGTGATAATTTGGGGGCAGTTAAGCAACTTGTGTAGACTCCAATGGGCCATGAATTCCCAAAGGAATTGTCTGAAATGGAGAGGGCTTTATATTCCCGAGCAAGGATCAGAGTTTGGTTAATAGTAATGTTTTGAATTTCCTCCAGTTAAAATGGAAAGGAAGCAGATATATTAACAGGTATTGGTCCTGGGTAAAGAATGAACTTCATTTACTTATAATTTGTACCTCAGCTTTTTGTATTAAAAGACAGAGATCATTAAGCCACTGAATTACGGATGAAACAACCAGTATAGTATACCAAAGGGGAGGAGGAGGACATTAGCGAAGTTAGGCTAAGAGTATATAAGCAGCTCTGCCAAAGCCTCTGACTGTGTGGATCACAACAAACTGTGGAAAATTCTGAGAGAGATGGGAACACCAGACCACCTGACCTGCCTCTTGAGAAACCTGTATGCAGGTCAGGAAGCAACAGTTAGAACTGGACATGGAACAACAGACTGGTTCCAAATAGGAAGAGGAGTACATCAAGGCTGTATATTGTCATCCTATATATTGTCACCTCTTCTATGCAGAGTACATCATGAGAAACACTGGGCTGGAGGAAGCACAGGCTGGAATCAAGATTGCCGGGAGAAATATCAATAACCTCAGATACGCAGATGATACCACCCTTATGGTAGAAAGGGAAGAACAAAAGAGCCTCTTGATGAAAGTGAAAGAGGAGAGTGAAAACTTGGCTTAAAGCTCAACATTCAGAAAACGAAGATCATGGCATCTGGTCCCATCACTTCATGGCAAATAGATGGGGAAACAGTGGAAACAGTGGCTGACTTTATTTTTCTGGGCTCCAAAATCACTGCAGATGGTGATTGCAGCCATGAAATTAAAAGATGCTTACTCCTTAGAAGGAAAGTTATGACCAACCTAGACAGCATATTAAAAAGCAGAGACATTACCTTGTCAACAAAGGTCCGTCTAGCCAAGGCTATGGTTTTTCCTGTGGGCATGTATGGATGTGAGAGCTGGACTATAAAGAAAGCTGAGTGCTGAAGAATTGATGCTTTTGAACTGTAGTGTTGGAGAAGACCCTTGAGAGTCCCTTGGACTGCAAGGAGATCCAACCCGTCCATCCTAAAGGAGAGCAGCCCTGGGTGTTCGTTGGAAGGACTGATGTTGAAGCTGAAACTCCAATATTTTGGCCACCTCATGTGAAGAATTGACTCATTGGAAAAGACTCTGATGCTGGGAGGGATTGGGGGCAGGAGGAGAAGGGGACGACAGAGGATGAGATGGTTAGATGGCATCACTGACTCAATGGACATGAGTTTGGGTAGACTCCAGGAGTTGGTGATGGACAGGGAGGCCTGGTGTGCTGCAGTCCATGGGGTCGCAAAGAGTTGGACATGACTGAGCGACTGAACTGAACTGAACAGAACATTAGCAACTGACACCTAATTAAGCTTACTTTACCAGCAACCAACAACATAGATTACTTGTTCAGTCACTCAGTCATGTCCTGCTCTTTGCGACCCCATGGACTGCAGCACGCCAGGTTTCTCTGTCATCCACTGTCTCCCAGCGCTTGCTCAAATTTATGTCTGTTGAGTCAGTGATGCTGCCAACTGTCTCATCTTCTGCCACCCCCTTCTCCTCCCACCCTCAATCTTCCACAGCATCAGGGTCCTTTCCAATGAGCTTGCTCTTCACATCAAGTGGCCCAAGTATTGGAGCTTCAGCTTCAGCATCAGTCCTTCCAATGAATATTCAGGATTGATTTCCTTCTCTGTGTACCAAGTCTCACACCTGTACATGACTGCATAGCTTTAACTATACAGATTACTTAGCTATTACTAATGAATGGACACATCTTGGAACATCAACAGAAAGCTCTTTAACAATACAAAGAGCATCAGCTTTGGAAGAAGAGAGGGTTGCAGTGCAGGCTCCAGCGTGGCACCTTGGGCAGGTCAACAGAGGGCCCCTAGTCCCTCTGTCCTCCCTGTAGAAGAGTGATGGTGCTGACCCCTCAGGGCCGCGCTGAGGGTGCACGGGAGGCACCCCAGCGCGTGCCACGCCTGTAATGAGTGCTGGGTCCTGTCCTCTCTCCCTTTTATTTAGGGGGCCTTCAATTAAGGCATTACCCCCCTCCTCCTAAAGGCAGTGTCCCTCTTTCTCCGTTGAGTAGTACCAGGTGGCTTGTTCTTTGAGCAGAAAACCAACCCATGGCCCAGTATTGGCGGAGGGCCACTCCTAGGCTAGGTGTCTTGGGAATGAAAGGAGACACTTCTCTGAGCTGAATCGCTGCTGTTTCTGTGCTGTGGTGGGTGACCTGGACCGGGACCGGGGCGGCGTCCACGGGGGCTGGAGCAGGCAGCGTGCCATCCGTGCCATCCTGCCGCGTTCCTGTGCTTCTACGGGATTCCCCGGGGAGAGGGATGGGACGTGAGTGCTGGGGAGTGGGGAGAGCTCAGGCCTTGGAGTCTCTGCTCCAGACAGGCTGTGATCTGCGCTCTGATTTTACACAGTGAACCAGGGCAGGCCGTGGGCCCCACAAGTTCTCAATATTTCCATCGATACATCCAAGAGATTGAGTTAGATGGTTTCTGCGAGAGCCTTTTTTCATTCCTGTATTCTGTAGGCAGAGAAAAAGTGTTTGGGACAAGGTCACCAATTGTTATAAAGATTTACAATTCATTCTTTCACCAACATTTATTAAACATCTATTATTTGCCATGCACTATAATAGATCTTTAAAATCCCTCTTCTCTGGAGAGTCTTCCCAGCCCAGAGACTGAGCCCAGGTTTCCTGCACTGCAGAGTAGGCAGACAAAAAAAGAAGAATCTAAATTGGAAAGGAAGAAGTAAAATTGTCACCATCTACAAATGACATGATATTGTACACAGAAAATTCTAAAGACACCACTAAAAACCCACTGGAGCTCATCAGTGAGTTCAGCAAAGTTGCAAGATACAAAATAAACACAGAGAAATCCCTTGCCCTTTCTATACAGTAACAGCGAACTGTCAGAGAAATTCGGAAAACAAGCCCATTTACAGTCACACCAGAAAGAGGGATGTACGCAGAATGAGTCTAAATATGGAGGAAAACACCTGTGATTAGAAAACTATAAGACCCCCTGGAGGAGGAAATGGCAGCCACTCCAGTATTCTTCCCTGGAGAATCCCAGGGACAGCGGAGCCTGGCAGCTCCAGTCCATGGGGTTGCAAAGAGTCGCACACGACTGAGCAACCAAGCAACCAAGCACACAGAGAGACCTTAGGAGACGGAATTCAGAGTTCCCATTTTCAAAGGAAGCCAGGCACAGAAAGTGTACACGCTAGAATGGCTGGTACACGAAGCTCTGGAGAAGGCAAATCTTTAACGCTAGAAAGCAGACCATGGTTTCCCACATAAACAAACTTATGGTTTCCTTAGGGGAGAGAGAGCGGGGAGGGCCCAATTAGGAGTATGGGGTTAACACATTCAGACTAAAATACAGAAAATAGATGAGCAGCAAGGACCTACTGTATGGCACAGGGACTTGTACCCAGTATCTTGTAACAACCTATAAAGGGACATAATCTGAAAAACAAAACAAAAATGAGTCAGTATGTTGTACCCCTGAAACTAACTTAATACTGTAAACCAACTATACTTCAAAAAAAAAAAAATAAAAAAGATTTAAAGATTAAGTTCTTCATTCCCATAACCACATTACCAGGGTTCAATAGCCACACGTGGCCAGTGGCTGCTCCATCGGACAGTGCTAATTCAGAACATTTCCATCATCTGAGTTCTTTTGCAGAGCACTGTACTATACCTTGGTTGTGGCGGTGGTTACCTGGGCATATACATTTGCCAAAGCAGGTCAGAATGTATACTTAAATTGGCTGCGTGTTACTGTATGTAGATTATATCTCAGTGAAATTAATGGACAGGGAGGTCTTGTGTGCTGCGATTCATGGGGTCGCAAAGAGTCGGACACGACTGAGCGACTGAACTGAACTGAAAACTGATTTGAAATAAAATCCTGTTCTCAAGGAGCTCAGTCTAATTGAGGAGACAGGCAAGTTAGTGGATGGTTATAGAGCTGTGTTAGTGCCGTGAGTAAGACCAGGGTACTCTGGAAGTTCAGGTGCTGTAACTATAGAGATGGTGGCCCAGAACATTCTCTTAAACTATGGGGTGGGGGGAACTCTGGGCATTAGGCCGAGAGGGGAAGGAAAGGGATTCTAGATTCTTCAGAAGCACCAGCACACAGAGTTCCTTTGGGACAGTTAGGAAAAGATGCCCCTTCTTTGGAGTGGACTCAGCGTGGGAAGTAGAGCTCCCAGCCTGGCAAGCAGAGCGTGGGCTGGACTTCAAGCCTCTGCCCGTCCTTGGGTGGGCGTCCTCAACAGGGCGCCGCCTGTGCAGGCAGGGGGAGAGGCTTATGCGGGACACAGGTCCTTCACATTCATCCCTTTGAGGAACTGGGTCCTACAGCCCTTCCTTGCAGTCCTCCTTCAGAGGAGGTCCTGCCCTGTTCTCTTACTGGGGATTTACCACATTTAAGGGAGAAGCGACGCGTACTACCCCATCCTGCAAATCGTGATCAAGACATCGAGATTCTTTTAATCTGTAAAATGTCCAGAAGATTGATTAGCTCAGTTATCCATCTTTGCCTACAGCTGTTGCTGTTTTACATATTCAAGTGTGCAGCTGGGAAGAATGCTTGGAAGCTCTCCCTGGTACCTTAGGACAGTTTCCCCAGAAGTCTTTGACTCTCTTACTGCCAGACTCTGGGTTTAGCTGCATGGGGATCTGGCCATGGTACTGAGCATGATCAGTTTAGGCAGGGAGATCTTGATTGAGATGCCTTCTGTAAGTTTCACACACGAGCACGCACGCGCGCGCACACACACACACACACGCACACACACACACACACACACACGATTCAAGAGTACCAGCTTTGACAACTAGAAAATTTGAGGTCCAAGTTACTTCCTCTGTGACTACCTTACCGTGTGACCTTGGAAAAATCAGTTCTTGTCTCTTGAGACTCAGTTCCTAGTTCATAAAGGACAGCAAACTTGTTAGAATTATGAGACAGCATCAAGGAAACTGACATGGGCTTGGTAAATGGTGTTGCATTAAACAGCTATTTCTGGCACACGCAGGTTTCTCCTCTGCCTTTGCAGGGCATACATCTTGCTTATAAAACACCTTTATCCCCTTTCAGTCTGAATGACTCATCTATTCTCTCTGTGCCCCTAGAATCTTAACTCTTATTATTCTTATGCCAACAAAGTATTCACGATGTTTTACTTTGGTTTATAATACTTACCTGCATTTTAACCAGCTTAGTGACTGCAGAGATAACAGCAATTCAGTGAAAGGCACAATGGCATGGTTTTCAAAAGGCTGGGCTGTAGAATAAAATTTGGGTTCAGCTCGCATCTCCACCACTTAGCTGCCGAGTGACCAGACAAATCACTCTCCTTTCTAAGCCTCAGTTGTGTCAACCGTAAAATGACCATAATCGGTCCCTGTTTCATGTGGTTACTGCAAGGATTTAACATAAAGTTTTAACATAGTGTCCGGCACAGACAAAGAGCTCAATGCGTGGTGATTAACATCCATCATTTATGGAAGGGTAGAGCTGAGGGGAGTCTCAGTGTTTAAATCTAACGTGCTGAATTTACAGATAAGAAGCCCAGAGAGGTGCATTGGCAGATCTAGGGCCATATGATGCTGACATGCGCCACCCTCTGGAGCCCAATAATCTACACGCTATCCCCTCAGTACTGAGTGTTCCTCACTCCTCTCCCCATCGGGGAAGAAAATTGACTGGAGTTAATTTGACAGACTGGCATCGAGCACAGCACACAGCCTGGGTCCAGGCATCTGTCCCGGAGGACGGCACGGGTGCAGAGGCCCAGCACCCTGTGGGGGAGACGGGAGCCACTGCCCGGGGACTGGTCAAGGACTGCCGCTGGTGAGGGCTGGCTGGGAAGAGAGCTGTGAGCAAGCAGGCCAGGAGTACTGCTGATCTGGGACCAGACAGACCTGGGTTCGAATCTTGGCACACCTTGGCACACCCACCTCTGTGTTCAAAGGGCAGCCTGGTCAAATCTAGGGCAATTTGTGTAACAGAAGAAATAACGATGGTAATATGTTCTATGGGCTTCCCTGGTGGCTCAGAGGTTAAAGCGTCTACCTCTAATGCGGGAGACCTGGGTTCGATCCCCGGGTCAGGAAGATCCCCTGGAGAAGGAAATGGCAACCCACTCCAGGATTCTTGCCTGGAGAATCCCATGGACAGAGGAGCCTGGTGGGCTACAGTCCATGGAGTTGCAAAGAGTCAGACACGACTGAGCAACTTTTCACTTTCACATGTTCTAACCCACAAGGTAAAACAAATATCCACAAGTCCATCCTGATTTAAATAAACAAACTGGATAAATGCGGGAGGAGAGAACGCTCTCCCTCACAGTGGCACTCCAATGAGTAAAGAGAGAAGGGATGATGAAAACAGGATGGCACTGACAGGCAAAACATGCTGAGATTCTGGGTAAGAATTATCAATGGGTGCTGAAATAAGTGGGTGAAAATCTGATGAAAAAATGGGGTATTTACATAGTTTCAAATATCACCATGATTTTTATTAATGATAAAAAATAGCAATTTTATCACGGAGAATCCTCGCAGACATCACCTTACTGGAGAAAACAGAGTTAACAGCACCAGCTGAAGAGACACATTGACAGCATCTACCTCCTGGGCTTCCCAGGCGGTGCCGTAAGGAATCCGTCTTTCCTGGTGCAGACGATACAGAATCCATCTGCCAATGCAGGAGATGGAGAAAGTGCAAGCTCAGCCCTGGGGCAGGAAGACCCCCCGGAGAAGGACATGGCAGCCAACTCCAGCACTTTTGCTGGGACAATCCCATGGACGGAGGAGCCCGGTGGGCTCAGTCCATGGAGCCGTAGAGTCAGACACACACTGAGCGACGGAGAACCCACACACGCCTCCTGGTAGCTGCGGAAGGCACAGCGTCTCGTGTGGCACTTTTGCCGAAAGTGCACAGCCTCAATTTTATCACAAGGAGACACCACGTGAGCCCAGACCACTGGGCGGAACTTTCCTAAAGTGTCAGCACCATGAAAGACAGGGACAGAGCAACATGGAAGCCTGGATGGCTCCTGGGCCAAACAAATGGCATCAGTGGGAAAACTGCTTAATTGTAAATAAAGCCTGTAGTGCATCTATCACATCAATGTAATTTCTGTGTTTTGACAATTGAGTTATGGTTATGTAAAATATTAGTATTTTAGGAAGCTGGGTGAAGGTTATATAAGGAAATCTCTGTACTGTTTTTGCAACTTTTTCTAAGATTGAAATTATTTCTAAATGAAAAGCTAAGAGAAAGAGAGAGAAAGGAAGAAAGTGTGGCTATTGGCAAATCTCTTCCCTTCCTTGAGCCTTCCTTTCCTAACCTGAAGAGCAAGACAGCCGTGCTAACCTACCTCACAGTGTTGTAAGGATAAAATGAATCAGTGCAAAGCGGCAGTGTGCATGTATTCATGCTATAAAAAGTTTTTTTGCTGCTGGTAATGGCAGCTCCTGTGTCTTGAGGCTTCTACCCTAATGAGAAACATCTGGCTGCAAGCGACTTCCTCCCAGCCATTCGATATGACCTTGCCCAAGGAAATAATAATGCCAGCTTTGTGGCTGGGTGGCTGTCGTCAAGGAGATGGCGCCAGATAGCCCAAACAGCTGGTGGTAGTGACGTCACCTCCAGGCTTGGCGGAAAGAAAGGCCGTGGTGAGACAGAGACGGGGCAAAGGGCTTCGTCCCTGAGCACGACGACAGGAAAAACAGCTGCCCAGCTGCTTCTGTGTTCAGTTTCCAGGCTCACTAAGGGGTTTAGCACACAAGCCAGGACATGGCCATTTGCTGAAAGGGCAGCAGAGTCATCAGAAGAAGAAACCCTCCCCGGCTCTTTCTTCTTTAGAGTTTCCAAAGTATCAAACATAACCATGTGAGCTCAGCACGGTCTCCCCCATTTTACACAAAGGAAAATCAAGGAGGAGCCAGGAAAAGAGACCCAGGTCCCAGGATAAGTTGGATGACTTCCCAGAGTCAGGATCCCAGCACCTAGACTTCCGGTCCTGAGTTGCCCACACCTAGATTCATCTCAGGGCCACCTGGAAGCAGGTGAGAGTCTGGTGGACATATCCCTGAAATACTACTGTCTAAATGTAGACCTTACCTCTTAATACCAAATTTAAACTGGAGAGAAACAAATAGAGAGGACAGGCTTCCTGAAACAATTAGAGCTTTCAGGAAGGTTCTGAGGGACCAGGGCTCAAATCTGAGCTTTATCATTTACCAGCAGGGAGGCCTCAAGAAGGCTATTTTTATCTCTTTCCGCTTCAGTCTTGCCATCTGTGAGTGAAACGGGGATAACAGTAGCACCTGCCCGGAGGCTGGCTGTGTTAGATGCAGTAGCGTTTGCAACGTCCCTAGCACAGGTGTCGCGTAAGAAACGTCAATGTGCATAACCTCGGCCTTCCTTCCCTTCTCAAGAGCTTTCATCTGCTGGACGGAAAGTTCGTCCCTTCCTTTGGGAAGTAATGATTTGCAACTCAGCCCTCCACACCAGAACAGAGCTGGCTGTGCATTAGAAGCTTTGAAATCAACACAAAGAAATCTCCTCTAGATCTGTGAGGTCTTGAGACAGCCATCCAGTCCAATCCTCCCATTTAACAGCTGTAGGAACTGAGGCCCAGAAGAGGAGTGGTCTGCTGAAGATCACAGGGAGTCAGTGGCGGAATCACGGCAGGAATCCTGACACCCCAGCTCCCCTGCTTTTGGACACACTCATCTTACTGAACTGTTGGTTCCAGAGAACCGAGGACTGCCCCTTCCCTGCTTGCCCGCTGGTTCCTGCCCACTCTTTCAGGCTGTTATTTTATTGCTGATTCTGGAGGTGGTTGAAGATCTGGGGATGGAAGTGGGACAGGGCAGTGATTTGTTGCCTTCACTAAGGGGTGTGTGTGTGTGTGAGAGAGAGAGAGAGAGAGTTGGTAGGGGTTGTGGGAGGGAGAGAGATGGGACTACCATTGGCTAGGCAGTAAAGGAATCTGAGGTCATCACATTGTGACAAAAACCTTGCAGGATAAGATGCAAACTATTATATATAGAATGGATAAGCAACAAGGTCCTGCCATATAGCACTGGGAACTATTCAATATCCTGTGATAAGCCATATGGAAAAGAATCTGAGAAAGAATATTATACATGTGCATGCGCGCACACACACACACGCGCTCAGTTGTGTCCAACTCTTTGTGACTCCAGGCTCCTCTGTCCATGGAATTCTTCAGGCAAGAATACTGGAGTGGGTTGCCATGTCCTCCTCTAGGGGGTTTTCCCGACCCTGGGATTGAACCGTTGCCTCTTGTGTCTCCTGCATTCGCAGGTAGATTCTTGACCACTGGACCACCACACACACACACACACACACACACACACACACACACACACATACATACATATATGGGCCTCCCTGGTAGCTCAAATGGGAAAGAATCCGCCTGCAATGCAGGAGACCTGGGTTGGGAGGATCCCTTGGAGAAGGGGACATATACACGTACATACATTTATTCAAATGAATCACTTTGCTGTACAACAGAAACTAACACAGCATTGTAGATCAATGATACTTCAATAAAATAACTTGAAGAAACCTTGCAGGATATTATCAGCCCCATTTTCCATACTGAGTGAACCATTCATCAGCTTACATATTTAACCCCTGCTGGGTGGCAGGCACAGTGCTGGGTGATGAACAATTCTGAATAGTCTCTGCCCTCACAGAACTTCCAGTCTAGTGCCGAAGACATTAAAAAAATCATACACAGAAGTATGGAACTGCAAAATGTGGTAAGTGCCACAAAGAGGGTAAAAATACAGATTGCTAAGAATACAAGAAAGGGTTTGATGTAGATCAGAGTATTAAAAAGGCCCCTTTGGAAAGAATGAGGAAACTGAGGCTGATGGAGGATGGGTACATCTACCCAGTCATTTAGCTTTTCAAGTTATTTTTATCCGGCTCTCTGCTCTCCTGACAGTCTACAGAGGAAGGTAGGAACACCGAGATGAGAAGGTTGCTTTCACAGGTCAAGCTCTGCCAAAATGATCTAGTGACTGCTGTGTGCTTTAAGAAAGGTGGCCAGGGATAGCAGAGAGCTCGGATATACTGATAGTCTGCAGGAGCCACGGGTGTGTCCTGTTGACAGACCTCTGGTGCACGGGGTTAGGCGATCCTTTCCTCTCATTTGGCCTCAGTATACTGATCCCCGGAGAAGGCAATGGCAACCCACTCCAGTACTCTTGCCTGGAAAATCCCATAGACAGAGGAGCCTGGTGGGCTGCAGTCCATGGGGTCGCTAAGAGTCGGACAAGACTGAGTGACTTCCCTTTCCCTTTTCACTTTCCTGCATTGGAGAAGGAAATGGCAACCCACTCCAGTGTTCTTGCCTGGAGAATCCCAGGGACGGGGGAGCCTGGTGGGCTGCTGTCTCTGGGATCGCACAGAATCGGACACGACTGAAGCGACTCAGCAGCATACTGATCCCAGGTGCATTATTCGAGCCCTACACGTAATGAAAGTTCACTAGGTGAGAGGCTGGAGAGGGAGTGTCACTGACCACCAGGCTCCTAGGGATGCGCTTATCTATTTCAAACCAAGTGTGCAAATTACCCGAGTTGGGAATATGTAGGTAGGATTTTTCTAAAGCGACACCCGCACCGATTAACTGAGTTTCAGTTCAAGGCTTAAGCGTCTGGGATGCCCAGGCCCTAAGGTTCGGAGTACTCCTAGGTTAAGAGTTTTGCGGATCCCAAGAGGTAGGTGCCGAATTCCCATCTCCCGCTTAAATTAACGGCCCAGATCTGGTTCAGCCCTCAACAAAGATGGCGCCTGCGCGAGCCCCGGCCCGCGTGCCCTCACTAAAAATGGCGGCCCAACTCTCTTTCCTTCGGTCTTGCTGGTACAAGTGCAGGCGCTCCGCCCTTAGTTAAGATGGCGTCCCGCCAGCGCTTCCCTGCCCGGTCTCCTGGCCAGGCCGGTGGCTTCACCGCGCGCGCTTCGGCGACCCCGCCTCGTTTCCGTAGGAAGAAGCTCCGGGAAAGATGGCGGCCGCTGCGGTTTGAATTCCAGCGGCGCCGCGGGAGTCCGAACAAGAGCTGGGTTGGAGGGGGCGGGGACCTGGGGAGCGGGCGGGTCGCGATCCCGCGGGGGAAGCAGTGGCGCCGTCGCTACACACCGGCGGCCCCACCTCCTCTGTGTCCACGATGGACTCGGTCTTGGAAGAAGACGTCACCCTTCCCGGGACGCGTAGCGGCTGCAGGTGCGGCCCGGGCTTTGTGGGTTCGCGGTAACCGGGCCAGGGCTCCCGCGGATGGGGGTTCGCTCCCTCTGAGACTCGAGGTTTGCTCCCGAGGGGTCTGAGGGTTTGAGGGTTTGACGTGGGGAGTGTGTGAGAGGGATTGCTTCGGGGACGGTCTCTTTGGGGACCCGCCCACTGAAAACTGAGGGTCGGTGGTTGGGGGTCCCGACCTGCATCGCCCCCGCGTCTCGTACTTCGGGACGTACTTTGAAGAGGTGAGGGGCAGGTAAGGGGTTCTCTGAAAGAGAGGGAGGTGGAGCGTCTTGGAGTGTGCAGGCAGTGAGCGCTGGCTTGGGGTGCTCGACGGCTCACTGTGTTTTGGGCTTCGCTTTCCTTTGTAGGGAGTGTAGCTGGTCTGTCCACACTTTGCTTCTGGGTCACATAGTGGCCGTCGTGACGCAGGCCATGGGGTGCAGCGGTTAGGAACCTTGGCTGGAGTTGCACAGAACTGATTCAAGTTCAGTTCTTTAGCTGACTAGCTGTGTGACTTTGATGAAATGACTTAATCTACTGTCCCATCTGTTAAATGGGGCTGGTAGTCATATCCACCCAACAGACTTGGGGTGAGGATTAGACGAGAAGATGCCCACCCAGCAGTTTGCTTGGCAGGTGTGATGCCTGGTGTATTGCTGCCGCCGCCGCAAAGTCGCTTCAGGCGTGTCCAACTCTGTGCAACTCCATAGACGGCAGCCCACCAGGCTCCCTATCCCTGGGATTCTCCAGGCAAGAACACTGGAGTGGGTTGCCATTTCCTTTTCCAATGCATGAAAGTGAAAAGTGAAAGGGGAGTCGCTCAGTCGTGCCCGACTCTTAGTGGCCCCGTGGACTGCAGCCCACCAGGCTCCTCCGTCCATGGGATTTTCCAGGCAAGAGCACTGGAGTGGGTGCCATTGCCTTCTCTAGCCTGACATATTATCAGTGCTTTAAAAATGATCTGGTCCCACCATTACCACCATGGTTGTGGTCATCAACAACAGTAGTACAAATTGGGGGATAATGGCCGAGTGAACCTGTCCCAAGAGGCAGTTGGAGTCCACTTTGCTGGCGGGTTGGGGTCTCTCCTGGGAGGAAGCCTGAAAAGGTCCAGCACGGCTATAGAGCTGGGCCCCTTTGCTTGTCCTGGGCTCCTGGCTGGGGAGAGGGTAGAAGGACTCAGGAGAGCCCAGAGCGTCTGTGACATTTATCCAGCGCTGCCAGGAACAGGTTGCCTCTCGTGGTCGACAGATCCTGACTGAAAGGGTGACATGTTATTTGCTGTCTGCATATCTGGATGCTTTTAAGAGTGAAATGGACACAGTTAACATTTATTCCTGAGCAGCAGACATAAACAGGGCCTCTCTTGGGCAAACCTGGACAAATGGTTGCTCTGTTCATGGAGAACCTAACAGAGAAACCATTTATATGGATGACAGGGGATGAGATGGTTGGATGGCATCGTCGACTCAATGAACATGAGTCTGAGCAAACTCTGGGAGATGGTGAAGGACAGGGAAGCCTGAGGTGCTGCAGTCCATGGGGTCGCAAAGAGTCGGACACGACTTTGCGAGTGTACAGTTTTATCAGACCCAGAGTAAGGCCCTTTGACGCTCCTGCTGGTTGAATCCTGAGGTGATTCGTCATGTTCCTTTCTCATCATCTTTCTGCCACTGCCTGGGTATACTGTGGGTTTCCCTGATAGCTCAGTGGGTAAGTGGTATGTCACCCCTCACCTGGATTGTCCTAGTTTCCATCACACCTCTGATAGCCTTTTATACTATAGCTCAAAAGCTCGTGTTAAAAGTGCAAATCTGATCACCACCGTCTGCTGCTGTACATGTTTAATGCCTTTCATTGCCGTTAAGCTTCAGCCTAGACCTAGCTGGGCTATTACCTAGCTCTGTTACTACTCGGGGCTTCCCAGGTGGCTCAGTAGCAAAGAATCTGCTGGCCAACGCAGGAGACTCAAGACCTATGGGTTTGAGCCCTGGGAGGGGAAGATCTCCTGGAGTAGGAAATGGTTAACCCACTCTAGTGTTCTTGCCTGTGAAGATTCCATGGACAGAGGAGCCTGGAGGCCTGCAGCCCATGGGGTTGCAAAGAGGCACGTCACTCTCAGGCAGCTTTTCACATCTCAGCACCAGTTTTGGAATCTTGTTCAGTCGCTCAGTTGTGTCCAGCTCTGAGACCAGCACACCAGGCTTCCTGGAGCTTGCTCAGACTCACATCCCTTGAGTTGGTGACGCCATCCAACCATCTCGTCCTCTGTCGTCCCCTTCTCCTCCTGCCCTCAGTCTTTCCCAGCATCAGGGTCTTTTCCGATGAGTTGGCTCTTTGCAATCAGGTGACCGAAGTATTGGAGCTTCAGCATAGACCTAGCTGGGTTTCCATCCCAATTCTGACACTTAACAATCATGTGACCTTGGGCAAGTCACCCTCTGTGAGCCTCAGTTTTCATCATCTGTAAAATGGATGAGTCTAAAAGAGTTTAGCCCAATGTCTGACCCAGAGTAGCAACTCAACAAAACATCAAATATTTTCCTTGCCCTCCTCTCCCTGCCTTTGCTGGTAACCCTGGTGCTGCATACATTCCTGGGCTAATCTCTTACCTACTTAAGACTCTCCCTGGCTCCTTTCTGCCCTCAGGATCAAGTTCCTTAACGTGGCTTCTGAGCTCCTTTGTACTGTGGCCCCATCTACCTCACTAGGGTCCTGTCTTCCCTCTCCCTCCCCTGTCTCCTCTCCAAGCCTGTCACCCTGCTGGCTGCCAAACGGTTGTGAATGATCTGCCTTGTTCTTTCTGCTGCTAGGCCTGGGTCTTGCTGTGCCTGCCGCCTGGATTGCCCTCTCTCCTCTGCTTTGCCTTATTAGTTTTCACGCCTCAGTTTAGATGTCACTGCCAGGAATCCTTCACTGGCATCCCCTCTCCCCACCTGGGCCCTCTGTTCTCCTTTAGTCCCCCATTACTGGTGTATTCACAGCCCTTATTGACATCACTGAGTTTGCTCTTTTTTTGACCACATCATGCTGGATCTTAGTTCACTGGCCAAAGATCAAACCTAAGTCCCCTGCAGTGAAGCTCGGAGTCTTAACCACTGGGCTGCCAGGGAAGTCCCATGGCGTCACTGAATTTTATCGACTAGTGCAGTCCAGTCAGGATATAATCTGAGCCATGTCTCTAAAGTTTTCTAATAGCCACATTAAAAGCGTGAAAAGAAACTGCTGAGATTAATGTTAGTAATGTTTTATTTAACCTAATATTTCCATATATTATCATTCTAACTTGTAATCAACTAAATGCTAATGAGATATTTGCTTTCTCTCTGCTCTTACTGAGTCTCCGAAGTCCGGTGCGTGTCTGACACGTACCGCCCTTCTCGATTCAGAGGCGCCGCATCTCAGGTGCTCAGTGGGTCCATACACTGGCCGCTGCAGGCACAGCTGTTGACTTGTCTTTCTCCCAGAGGCGACTCTGACCTGCGTGAGAACAGGGGCTGCATTGTGACCATCTTTGTAATGCGACTTCCTAACCTGGTATCTGGCTCATAGTAGGGGCTTAGTACCTCTCTTTTAATTCCCTGAATGAACAGTGGTCTGGTGAGGAGACACTTTTATTCACTTTTTCCAGGTGAGGACACAGGTTCAGAGAGGTGAAGTGAGCACCCTGAGATCCTACCAAAAAGTACGTGATCAAGCCAGGATTTAAAATCCAGGCCTACATATTCCAAAGCCTGGCTCTCAGTGCCCTATTCTGCCTTTCAGCTAGTTCTCTGAGCCACTTCTGAGAGGATTCTGGGAGGGTTTTGTGGAACTGCTGTGAGCTGGAGCTGGCCCTCAGAGTCAGCTTCTCCATCCGGTGGTGGTCCGAGTGGAGGAGAAAAACCCATGGAACGTGAGGAATCTTTATGCTGCTGTGGATGCTCTTCTGCTTGGTAGTCTCCAGGCCCCGGTTTTAGAGACTGAACTGAAGTCTGATTTGTCCTTGGCCTTCTGTTGAGTTCGGGCAGTGTGTGTCCTCCTCTCTAGGCCCGGTCACTGGTGGGTGCCCCAGGAGCTCTGGCTGTGTGAGGTTTAGGCCCGGATCCCGGTCCCTGGGGCCTCTTCATTAGGTCCTGCTCGATGGTGTTGAAAGGACCTGGGCTTTGTGCGCAGGACGCCTGCGTCAGAAGCCTGCCTCAGCGGGTACTGGCCGTGTTGCTGGAGATTTTCATGTAACTGTCCTAATCCTCAGTTTCTCTTCAGTGAGTTTCTGCTTTGTTGGGTGACTTTGTGGAAGAAGCAAAGTGGTATGTTTTAAGCACCTAGAACCGAGGGGGAGTACGTTCAGTGTTGGCTGTTTCTGTGTAGCTGTTACCGTGTTGGACCGTTTTCTGGACAAAGTCCTCTGTGCCCACTCCCCTGGGTTCACCCCTTTGGTTTCACGCCCAGGATTCTGCCTCTGCCTGAGTTTCCGAACGCCTGGCCAGGCCTGTTCATCTGTGGGTTCCTTAAGCACATGGCCATTAAGTGCCTCCTGCCTGGTTAGGGGCAGACCAAAAAACATGTCTCCTATAAGTTTGTACACAGTTTGCACTTTCTCATGCAAAGAATACCTTCGTGGGTTTTGTAGAAGGAGATTGAGAAAGAGGATGGCGGAATGAAATTTCTGGTGAAGGCTTGAAAGCCTCATCCAAGGCTGACCTCGGACTAGAGGTACCCCTGGGCTGTGAGGTTTGAGGAGACGCGCCCGGTCGCCAGGGTTAGCTGAGCAAGGTCAGGGAGTGTGTCTGGCTTCTTCCCGATTGGATCTTTAGAAAGAACCATGTCTGGTACATAGTAGCGGCTCGACAGTTATTTGTTGAATGAGTCAATCTTGTTCAATCTCTATTTGAAAAGATAAATACCGTGGATAGAGGCTCCCTATTTTGTAGTGAAATGCTTTATAATCACTGTGTGAAAAAGTGCACAGCAGAGTGTAAATGGGACAAGCTTGTTGGAACACAGTTTGGCATTAAAAATGTGCCGTGTGTTTTTTTAACAGCTTTACTGAAATCTGATTTATATGCCATAAAGTTTACCCATTTGAAATATACTATTCAGTGTTTTTTTTTTTTTGTATATCTACAGAGTTGCGCAATCATCACCATAATCTTAATTTTAGATCATTTTCATCATCCAAAAAAAGCCCTGTGCCCATTAGCATTTACTTCCAGTCTTCGCTTGGGCTGCTGTAAGAAAAAACTGTAGACTGGGTAACTTATTGACTGCCTGTGTGCATGTCAGTTGTGTCCAACTCTTGGCACCCCCGTGGACTGTAGCCCGCCAGGCTTCTCTGTCCATGGAGTTTTCCAGGCAAGAATACTGGAGTGGGTTGCCATTTTCTGCGCCAGGGGATCTTCCTGACCCGGGGGCTGAAGCCCCGTCTCCTGCGCCTCCTGCGTTGGCGGACGGATTCTTTACCATGAGTGCCGCCGGGGAAGCCCATTATTGACAACAGAAATTGGTTTCTCACAGTTCCTGCGTCTGGAAGTCTGAGGTCAGGGTGCCGGTGTGGTCAGGTTCTGGAGAGGACCTCCTTCTCACTGTATCCTCACATGGTGGAGAGCAAAGAGAGGAGGTAGGAGCTCTGGAAACGCTTAAAGGCACCAGTGCCATTCCTGAGCGCTCCGCCGTCTCCACCTCATCTGGTCTTAATCACCTCCCCAAGGCTCACCTCCTAATACACCCCGCAGGTGAGGGCTGGGCTTACCGTTGAATGCCAGGGCACGCTTAGCCTGCAGCCCTGCCCGTCCCACCCCCTGCCCCCTGCCTGCCCCCACGGCAACCACTGTCTGCTTTCTGTCTATAGGTTTGCCTATTCTGGACATTTCATAAAGTGAGATGTTACAGTATGTGGACTTTCGTGAGATTCCTCCGTGTTGTAGCGTGTGCTAGTCCTTCATTCCTTTCTGTGGCTGAGTATTCTGTTATAAACATGTACCCATTTTTGTACGTTCCTTGGTTGCTGATATTTAAGTTGTTCCTGCTCTTCTGGCTCTTTTGCTATAAACATTTATGTGTGTACAAGTTTTTGTGTGGACATAAATTTTCATTTCTCTGGGAGTAGGGTTGCTGAGTCATGTGGTAACTCTATTTAGCATTTTGAGGAACTGCTCAACTCTCTTCCAAAGTGGCTGCACCATCTCAGACGCTCAGCACCCTATATACTCTGTGTGAGGATCCTTATTTCTCCACTGCCTTGTCAGCACTTACTATTGTCTGTCTCTTACTGTAGCCACCCTGTGGGATGTGGCGTGGTATCTCATTCTGGGACTGATTTGCATTTCCCTAACAACTGACCATGTGGGACATTTTTTCATGTGCTTATTAGCCACCTGTATATTTTGAAACCCTTCACCCATTGAAAAAATGTAAATGTATTTAGACATGGCAGTTCCACTTCTTGTTATCCATCGCAAAATCCTCCTGCTTGTGTACAATGAGACTCGTATAAGGAGATACAGCATTGTTTGTGAAAGGAACAACTTGGAGAGAAGTTGCGTTTCCTTCACGGTACCGGGTAAATAGACATCCGTCTCACAGGTCTCTTTCAGACTGTGACCCGTTGTCAACTCGTGGAATTCGATTTAGTAGGTGGGAACCAGAATTAAACAAAAAAGAAGAATGGACCGGAACGGAAGGCCCTGGAAGAATGAAGCTGACGCGTCTCCTCCTGCTGGCTGGGGCGGTGGAGCTTGGGGAGCACTGCAGCAGGGGGCTCTGCAGGAGGCAGGAGCGCTGGTGTGGGGCCGTGTGCACTGTCAGAAAACATCTGGACACGTTCAGTGAAGGAAAGACGCTGTAGAATAGTGCGGACACTCCCACACACAGGAAGGTCGGGAATGTCTTACCGCCGAGGGCGGTTCCTTCTTCCCGGAGCCCGAGATGTGAGCGAGCCGCGGTCAAGAAGAGCTCGAAGCTCGTCGTCTCCGTTGCGATTGTCTGTAGTTTCTCTCATTAGGAACAGGTGACCTAGAGTGAAAAGCTGCTGAGAGACGGACGGGGTGGACTTGCTGTGCATTTTCTGGTTGGGACGTGCAGTCTGATCCTCGGCGCTCACAGCCCTTCCTGGGTGAAACGCTTCAGGGCCTCGCGCGGACGGCCGGTGGTTGGGCGCCGGGTGCAGACCCGGGGCAGGGCCAAGGTTGGCAGCGGGTGGCGAGGCGCAGCGGGTGCTGGTTGGTTCACTTGCCTGCAGGGCTGCAGGCCCTGCCTCGGGGCGCTGGCCCCCCTACTCCCCCCCGCCTCGCAGCCCTGGAGGAGGGCGTGTGGGCCGGCAGTAAGGCCGTACGCAGGCACGGAGCGTGGGCTCTGCAGCCAGGCCGGCTAGGGCCCTGCCGCCTCCTCACCTTGCCAGGCCTCTCTTCTCCTCACTTAAGAAAGTGGCAGCGCTGAAAAGACCAGGGAGCCCGGAAGGCCGGTGGTGAGGCGGCGGCGCCGGCTGCCCTTCCCTGGCGCGGGGTCCGTCTGCGCGGGCGCCCCTGCGGGTGGCGCCCACGGTTACGCTGTGCTCTGCAGGTGAGGACGCGGGCCCTGACCACGTGCCCCTCTAGGAGCTCGGGGCGACTCCGACACAGCTGAGTGCGTGCAATGGGCCCTGAGACGCCTGGATTTTGGCCTCAACTTTGGTGCTGAAAGGTGGTTGTTGAATCACGAGGCCGGGCTTCTTGGCCCCCGGGGGAGAAGAATTCAATCTGGGGCCAGAGACGAGGCTTGATCGCTCAGAACTTTTGTGTAATAAAGTTTTATTAAAGCATAAAGGAGATAGAGAAAGCTTCTGACATAGGCATCAGAAGGGGGTAGAAAGAGTACCCCCCTGCTAGTCTTTAGCTGGATGTTCTATAGTCACCAGCAGTCTGTTAATGAAAGAAAGGAATGTCTCAAAACTTAGAATGGCACCAGGCCCTTCACCCATAAGATGTATTTTGGGATAACCTTAGCTCTAAATGGTTTATCTTGGGCCATAAAATGATTAACTTGAATATTGAGGAAGGGCAGATCACCATATAAATAGTTTCATTTACATAGATTAGAGGAACGTTATTGGGAGTATGACATACTGGTTTATCAAGTAGGTTCTGGGCCCAAAAAGCAGAACCGACTTGAAGACAGAGTTTGGGGTAGATACACAGTACATTAGCATAGCTTAAGATAAACATTTCCATAAGAAAAAGGCAATGGTTAACTTCAAGTGAAACTAGGTGTCATTATAGCAACACAGAATTAAGAGAAACCTCTTTTTAAATTTGTATAGAGAAGGAGAAAATATCTCTAGTTTGTTTCCTCCTGCCGCTTAAGAGAGAGAAAATGTCTGACACTTGCAGGCTATTTCCTCCGTTTGGAGACCCCTGGCCTTCCTGCCTGTTACCCTCTCAGTACCCAACCGCGTGTGATTTGGAGCAAATACGTTCCTTCCCTTCCCGGAACTTGGCCTCCTCCATCCACACCATGATAAAGTCCCATCTCAGCCCTCTTCCTTTGCCTGGATTTGATTTTGGATGGGGACCCAGAAAGCCCCAACCTAGGCCCAGAGTGAGGGATCGGAGTGGATAACTAAAGCTGGAGGTGTGGCTGGAACCCTCAGAGAGCCCTGATGCCCGCGGCTCCCGACATTTCACAGGGGCGCAGGGAAAGCCCACAGGGAGGCGTGACGGGAGCCGGGCCGGGATTTCTGTACTAAAGAGCGGTTTCTTCTGAGAATCGCAGTGTCAAATGTCATCTTTCATTCTCTGCCTCTTGGAAACTTGTCTAAGACCAGATTCTTTGGCTTTGCTTGCCACGTGCCTTTCAGCCGGATGGGTGTTGGCGTGAGTCACTGATGGGCCGTTTCCTCCAATGGGAGTAGATTAATGGCTGTGATGGAGAGAAGCACAGACCTGGGGACATAGAGACCAGAGGCGCCCAGCTTCCCATGAGCTGTCTGTGTACTTTTGCGGCCACTGAGCCACCAACTGCAGAGAGTGGTGGCTAACTTTTACAGTTTATCTAGAAAATGGAGTTTGTCCTAGTGATACTGGAGGGAGTTGAGAATTATAAAAAATTAAAAAGGAAAATATTGAATATCTCTCCTTTTCCTACAAATAATGCTTTTTAATATTTCACTTGTTATGTGTACTTATAGCCCCCTAGTTTGCAGGAAGGATTTGAGGTGATTTTAGTGTACATGTATTTTTTTTGTCTTCCAGTAATTAAAGGCATATCCTACTTAAGTTTGCTTTTTTTTTTTCCTCCAGTTATCCTCATAGCAGACACATTTTATGTAATCATTTTCCTGATGCTGAAATTTTATGATATCTAATTTTTTTGTTTGGTTCTGATGTTGAAGTTTCGTTCCAACTCCAGAGTTTGATGGTCAGACAACACTGTCCCAGGAACAGGATGGATCTGTATTTAGAGGTCCGGAAAGAGCAGATTGCCAAGAAGTCTAGCTGAACGTCCATAAGGTCCTAGTTTACAGCTTGGGACAGGGAGGCACTGTTGGGTTTTAGACATAAAAGACGTGGATTCTGGGCTTGGTTCTCTGACTAACTGCCCTGAGACTGGTTAGGCTATTGAAATTATCTGGGCCTTAGAGCCTTCCTTTGTAAAATGCATGGACGCTCAGGGCATTGGCCCGTTCTCCTGAAGGTAGGTCATTTACATGTTAGAGCATTGTATGTTTCATGGTGACAAGGGTACTTTGCTCCCGTTCATGGAATACTCACAGGGTGCAGGGCACTTGCTAGACATTAGGTGTCTTTAATCACCAATTACTCTGTAGAAAAGGCAGAGGAATCAGAGATCAAATTGCCAACGTCTGCTGGATCATGGAAAAAGCAAGAGAGTTCCAGAAAAACATCTCTTTCTGCTTTATTGACTATGCCAAAGCCTTTGACTGTGTGGATCACCATAAACTATGGAAAATTCTGAAAGAGATGGGAATACCAGACCACCTAACCTGCCTCTTGAGAAGTCCGTATGCAGGTCAGGAAGCAACAGTTAGAACTGGACATGGAACAACAGACTGGTTCCAAATAGGAAAAGAAGTATGTCAAGGCTGTATATTGTCACCCTGCTTATTTAACTTCTATGCAGAGTACCTCATGAGAAACGCTGGACTGGAAGAAATACAAGCTGGAGTCAAGATTGGCGGGAGAAATGTCAATGACCTCAGATATGCAGATGACACCACCCTTATGGCAGAAAGTGAAGAGGAACTAAAAAACCTCTTGATGAAAGTGAAAGAGGAGAGTGAAAAAGTTGGCTTGAAGCTCAACATTCAGAAAACGAAGATCGTGGCATCTGGTCCCATCACTTCATGGGAAATAGATGGGGAAACAGTGGAAACAGTGTCAGACTTTATTTTTGGGGGGCTCCAAAATCACTGCAGATGGTGACTGCAGCCATGAAATTAAAAGGCGCTTACTCCTTGGAAGAAAAGTTATGACCAACCTAGATAGTGTATTCAAAAGCAGCGACATTACTTTGCCGACTAAGGTCTGTCTAGTCAAGGCTATGGTTTTTCCTGTGGTCATGTATGGATGTGAGAGTTGGACTGTGAAGAAGGCTGAGCGCCGAAGAATGGATGCTTTTGAACTGTGGTGTTGGAGAAGACTCTTGAGAGTCCCTTGGACTGCAAGGAGATCCAACCAGTCCATCGTAAAGGAGATCAGCCCTGGGATTTCTTTGGAAGGAAAGATGCTAAAGCTGAAACTCCAGTACTTTGGCCACCTCACGGGAAGAGTTGACTCACTGGAAAAGACTCTGATGCTGGGAGGGACTGGGGGCAGGAGGAGAAGGGGACGACCGAGGATGAGATGGCTGGATGGCATCACAGACTCAAACGTGAGTCTGAGTGAACTCCGGGAGTTGGTGATGGACAGGGAGGCCTGGCGTGCTGCGATTCATGGGGTGGCAAAGAGTCGGGCACGACTGAGCTGAACTCAACTCTGTGAAGTAGCTGCTGCTCTTTTACAGATGAGGGAAATGGGCTGGCGGGGCGGCGCGGGGCGGAGTTCGGAGCAGGGTTCAGGGAGCTGCGCTTTATGTGGAGCCGCACCTCCTCTCCTGGTGCAGTTCTCTGTCGGCGTCTCCAGACCTCACTGAGCCTGCCTGTATACTTTAGCCAGTAAAACTTCTGGAATCAGTGAATTTTGCAATTTTGTCTGATGTTCTTAAAGCATCCGAATTAGTACCTGATACTTTTAGGCTTATAGGCATATTGATAATGATAGTAGTAGCATTGACAAAAACAACAGTCGACGCCTCCTGCTGATCACTTACCCTGTGCTGAGTGTTTATATGCACTGGTTTATTTAATCTTGACAGGTTGAGGGGGTGGGGTCTCCGTGCACTGAATCAATAAGAAAGCTTGACTCACGAGCATCAGTAGCGTATGTTTGGCCCGATGCCTCTGTGCCCAGCCCTTCGATGGCACACAGAACACTTGCTGTGTGAAAGAATCCATGACCGCACCCCCTTGCTCAGCCAGCGAGCCTTAGAGCCACAGCGCAGCCCCAGAGCCTGGGTCCCTCACTTCCGCACTGCCTGCCCTGGGGATAGCCCCGCTGGCGGGGCGCGGGCGGGCGCGGTGCAGGCGGCGGGCGCGATGCAGGGGCTCCGGCAGTCTCTGCTGCTCAGATGGTGATTCCTCTTTGTCACACGTGTTCTCTCCTAGTGGCCTTGCTCTCAGTGTGCCAGATGACCCGGAAGGCATCAGCCCTGATCCTGGTTCGGGAAACAGTGGTAAGTACACAGAGTAAGCACAGGGGAAGTGGATGCTGGCCCGTGAGGGCCGCGAGCCCTTGAGCTGGGAGCCTGGGCCTGAGCTTCGGTGGGTCCAAGGCCCAGCGCTCCCCTGGCGTGGCTTGGTGCTCCCAAGATGGGCGCGGTGTTTAATGTAAATGTTGACCCCTCCTCGCCTCCTTTCATAAGCACCGGGCTAGGGGACTGGATGTCCTTTGGGCCGCACTTCATGAGCTTCATTTCTCACCACCACACCTGCATAGGGGTTCAGCCAGTGTTTGCTGAACTGAACGACCAGGGAGGCTGGGTGTTGAGTCGGTGATGGTCAGGTTCAGAGGCGCTGCTGGGTCCTGCTCCCGAACAGCTGGAGGCCCTGGAGGGCTGCTGTCCAAACCTGAGCGTGCCAAGGCCTTCCTGGCAGGCTGCTGGATTCCGCGCGCTGGCTGAGGCCCGGCATTCCTACCCGGGCCTGCCCTCAGAGACACATAGCTGGGTAGACCACAGGCGAGGGCGCTGAGCGAATGAGCGGCCTGCCGGGTGGAAGCTGGATTTTGGAGAGGCTTTCTGTTCTGCAGTTTGCGCTTTGCCAGGCCTTCCTCATAATTCTTGTTCCTGAAAGAAAGGGGACGCTCTCATCAGTATCTGTGGGAAGTGCTAATAATTTGCCTTGTTGAAATATCTTAGAGATGTTTTGACTGGTGTTTTTTTCCCCCATCTCCAGAGTGTTGAGGCTATGGGCAAAAGTTTTTAGAGCAGACAAGCTTAGTTTCACACAGTGAGCATATGTTAACTCTCCCTCAGGTTTTCCTTTAAAACCTGGCAGCTTTGACTTTAAGCATGCGGTGCAGCAGTTCTGGTTTCTCTGCCGTCTGCCCCCAGGCAGCTGGGTCGGAGGCTTGATCGGCCTGCTCCTTCATTCAGCCCTGGTGTGCACGCTTCCTGCCAGGCTCGGGCCTCCGCACGGGGGTTCAGCCTGGATCGGGGTCCGATCGCACCTGGAAGGCAGGCAGTTAAAGAAGGGTTGCGCAGCCAGCGTGGGGGTGAGGAGCTGGGCGAGGGGCCGAGAGCAGGTTTCCCCTCAGGAAGGAGTGGGGTGGCCGAGTGTCCTCGGCAGAGGAGCTGGGTGGAGGCCTGGAGAGTGAGGGGCCCCGGGCGGGCGCGCGCGGTGACAGAGCCCGCCTGTCTGAGCAGCAGGCGGTGGCTGTGTGCCCTCGGCCTGGCGTGTGGGGCCTGCTGGCCACCTCTGCTCCCGAGCCTCTTTTCTGCTGAGCCCTGAGCGCCGTGCCCTCGCCCCCCTCTACCGGCCTCCCCCAGAAGACGCAGCTGCAGCCCGCGCTTCCCCAGCTCTCCCAGACTGCCTTCCATGTGCTCTCCTCTCTGAACCTTGCATTTTCGCTGCATCTCATTGCATTTCTTCGTGTTGGCCACTTAAGGAGTATCCCGATTTGGACCGCTCCTCACCCGCCTTCCTTGGCCTAAGCACCGTGACCTCTGGCCTGGATTCTCCCCGCTTTCTCCTACCTGGTCTCCTCGTTTTTCTCTCAGTGCCTTTCATAAAGATCTGTTCTCAGCAAGGCAGCCAGAGGGAGCCTGTGGAAACCGAAGTCCCCCACGCCACCCTGAGCTCGGAATCCCTGTGTCCTGAGGGGCCCTACTCAGCCTGTCTCCCAGCACTGCTTCCCCCTCTTCTGCCGTCCCCTCTTTATTGCTCTCTCATCTGTTGGCCTCTTGGCTGGTCCTCAGGTCCCCTCGGCCCTTGCCACCCCAGGCCTCTCTCTGTGCCCGGTCCGAGTCTGCCCAGAGGTCAGCCCTTCCTCAGTTTAACCACCTTATTTGTTTTCTTTTTTTGGCCATGGTGTGCAGCATGTAGAATCTTAGTTCCCTGACCAAGAATTGAACCTGTGCCCCCTGCATCTTGCCCCTTGTATTGGGAGTGTGGAGTCTTAGCCACTGGACCGCCAGGGAAATCCTTAACCACCTTACTGGAAACCACAGGCCTCACCCCTCCTTGCTTTGGCATTTCCTGTCCTTACCCACTGAGTTGCTCTCCGCAGCACTTAGCACCGCGATTTATCATTTATGCTCTGTGATCGCCATCGTGTATTGTCGGTCCCTTCTTTCTGGACTCTCGGCTCCTTGTATCTGTTCTGTTTCTAGAATGGCACCGGGCAGAGAGTGGGCTCCCAGTGGAGTGAATTCATTCATTCGCTCAGCGCATGTCTTCTTAGCACCTGAGCAGTGCCCAGCGCTGAGGCGCGTGCAGCCGTCGGCTCACATGTGCCCGTCTTGCCTGCTGGGCGCCCACTCGCCACTGCTTCCCCACACCTCGCCTGGTGCTTGGCGCAGTGGCGTGGGCTAATAAATGTTCGTCCAATTAGAGAAGCTGTGGAAAGATCTTGGTTTTGGCTAAGTCTGGAATCGCCCTGAAGCAGCGACCGGCAGTTTCCGACCGTGGCCTGCTTTGGAAAGTAAACTTCTGCTGGAACACAGCTGCTTGGCTTAGGAAGCATCCGCGGCTGTTTTGTGTTGAGTGGTTGTGACAGACTGGGAGCTTTGTGTCGTCTGGCCAACAGGGCCTGAAATATTTATTGTCTCGCATTTTAAGAAAAAATGTGCCAACCCTGTTGTCAAGTCAGACAGGCTTTGTTTTAATTGCTGACGTATGAAGATGACATCCCGCCCAACAAAACAGATTAAGGACCAGCAGCAGGAACAGGCAGCATGGCAGTTGCTTTGCTTGCTGCCTGCAGTCTTTGGGTCCATCTTCTGATACTTAACGGGGATTCCCTGGTGGTTAGGCAGTAAAGAATCTGCCTGCAGTGTGGGAGACCTGGGTTTGATTCCTGAGTCGGAAAGATCCCCTGGAGGAGGGCATGGCAACCCACTCTAGTATTCTTGCCTGGACAGAGGAGCCTGGTGGGGTACAGTCCATGGGGTTGCAAAGAGTCAGACATGACTGAACAACCCACACCTTTTTACATTCTTCTGAGATTTACATGGTTACATTGGTGCCAGTTTAAGTAATTTTTAAATATTTGAAATATAATGACTTAACGGAGAAGGCAATGGCACCCCACTCCAGCACTCTTGCCTGGAAAATCCCATGGACGGAGGAGCCGGGTGGGCTGCAGTCCATGGGGTCGCACAGAGTCAGACACGACTGAAGCGATTTAGCAGCAGCAGCAGCAGCAGACTCAAATCACAAGACAGAATGTAATGTGAGAGCTATACTTTTTTCCTCCTAGTAGGGGTGTGGGGCGGTTTGCCTCTTGTGACATTTTCCTGTGTCTGTTTTGCTTTATTATAGTGCTCCCAAACGTGTCGGAAGAAAAGGTGTCTCCCACCAGAGCGCGGAACATGAAGGACTTTGAAAACGTAAGTAGAGACACTGGTTTGGCATCCCCCAGGGCTCATGTCTGTGCCTGCTGTCCAGCGGACCCACAGGGAGCCGGGGCTCTCGAGAGGCGTCCAGGCAGGACGAGGCAGAGTCTGGAGGAGTGCTGGGGCTCGTGGGCTCTCTCTGGAGCACTGACATTCCTGCGCGGCTGGCCTTTTGCATACAGGCCAGTTACGGGTTCTGACAGTATCGGCGATTTCCAGCCTCGGGGAGTCTGGAGTATTTCTGGCGTCCTAAAGGTGAAGATGTCACCAGGGAGCACAGTTGAGAGGCGCTAAGGAGTTTCAAGGGCTTCCCCGGTAGCTCAGCTGGTAAAGAATCCCCCTGCAGTGGAGGAGACCCCGGTTTGATTGATTCCTGGGTTGGGAAGATCCCCTGGAGAAGGGACAGGCTACCCATCCAGTATTCCTGGGTTTCACTGGTGGCGCAGGTGGTAAAGAATCCGCCTGCAGTGAGGGAGACCTGGGTTTGATCCGTGGGTCGGGAAGATCCCCTGGAGGAGGGCATGGCAACCCACTCCAGTATTCTTGCCTGGAGCCTCCCATGGGCAGAGGAGCCTGGCGGGCCACAGTCCAGGGGATTCAAAGAGTTGGACACGCCTCAACAGCTGAGCACAGCACAGCAAGGACGTGTGGCGAGAGCTTCGCTGTGACGGGAGGCGCGCTACTTGTGGTCCCCACGGAGTCTGTCCTGTGCCTGAGGTTTTCTGTATTAGCCCCGTTTTACAGGTGGGGCGTCTTAAGACTAGGCGGGACCCACTTACAGTCACGCAGTACATGAGTGACAGAGCTGGAATCTGAGCTCAGGGTTTAGTGGCTCTAAAGCTGTTTATTCTCTCTGCCATGTGGGGCGGCCTCTTTGCGTCTTGCAGGCTGCGTCTTGTTGAGTGCAACGTGAGCGATGTATTCCCAGGTTGGGGTGGTAATTGTCTAAGAGTGGATTGCTCCGTGATGGATTTGACTTCCGTGTTTTCTGTCTGCCTGCATCGTGCGCTTCATTTGTTAGTGGACGGGGTCTGTTGTCAAGTAACAGGAAAATAAGGTTATTTCCCCAATTCCAATTCTGCTTAACAAGTTACCTGCACAGTGTGCTCATTTATCATGGGAAGAATTAGACCCTTCTTCATTTGTAACCAAATGAAATCCGTACTATGCAAGACATGGGAGATATTTATCAGGGAGAGGACGCAGGAAGCAGAGGGAAGGACGTTCCACAATCATGTTTCTCTCTCCCCAGTTGTCTTTCCCAAACAGAAAGGGACTGTCTCTGGATTTAATTTAGAACACTCATTACTGCTAATAGTTATCTGCAAACCACCAGTGACCAATTGAAGAAATGACTTGTCAGATCTCTAATGGAAACAAGTAATTCTGGAGCGTTGAGTTGTTATAATTTCAACTGCACAACCTGATATATGCTGTGGGGTCTGGGGCCTCAAACAAATGAGATTTGATTATTCCACATCGTGTATAATTAAAATGTGCTCCACCCTTAAATGGTTGTTCGTGTTTTATCATAAGAGTAATAATAGCTACTGTTTATTGAGCTCTTGCTCTGAGCTGGGAACTGTAAGTGTTAAGCTCTTCATATATATTACTTTAATATTGAAGCAGCTCTGCGAGATACAGAGTTATTTAATTTTTGAAAGGCACAGCTTTGATTTTTGTTTCTAGATGGAAAAATCTAACAATCTTAGTGTTGTAGCTCCACATGTTGTCACTGCCTTTTGAACTGGGAGACATGTGAGAATTGAATCCAGCTCCCCTTCATGGACTGTAGCCCACCAGGCTCCTCTATCCATGGAATTTTCCAGGCAAGAGTACCGGAGTGCGTTGCCATTTCCTTCTCCAGAGGACCTTCCTGACCCAGGGATAGAACCCGGGTCTCCCGCGTTGCAGACAGGTGCTTTACCGCCTGAGCTCCCAGGGAAGCCCCTTAGGGGAGAGGAGAAACCGAGCCGAGAGTCGTGAGATGGCAAAGCTGTTCTTCGGCGCGGTTTGTGCCCAGGGCCATGGCCTCTGAAGCCAGACCGCCTGCTCATCTGCTTCTGCTGGGTGACGCTGGGTGGCCTTCACCTCTCTGCACTTTGTCTTTAAAATGGGCATGTGATTAGTTTCTGCTCCCCGGGGCTGTCGTGCAGATTCCCGAGGGAAGGTGTGTGAAGCACATGTGGCCAGCAGAGCCCACGCTGTGTGCTGCGCGTCTCTCCTTGCGGTCACGATTTTGTTATATCTATTGTTACTGTTTTCCTACTCTGTCACGTGATTCACGTTTCCCTTTCTGAGTCGTGTTCCTGATGACCCAAATACTGACTGTCTTAAAGGCAGGGAGAGCCTTCTGTGCCATTGTGTTTTAGGAGTTATGTCCAAATACTGACTGTCTTAAAGGCAGGGAGAGCCTTCTGTGCTGGTGGCTTTAGGAGTTACGTTCTGGCTTTATGACTGGTCCTTTGGCTGCTTTTAGGGTTTTTTATGACATTAATATTTTTTATTGTAGCATTTTCAAGAACAAATTTCTGCAGTTGAAATTGAAATGACAACATGGTTCTCACTGTCTCCCTTTCAGGTCTTTATAAGTCACTGAAAATCTTCATCTGGCCTGAGCTACTAAATGCTGGATCTCTGTGTTGGGATGCTTATAGGAAATGCTCTTGGCATCTAATGCTGATTTTAAAGTTCGCATACATATTAAAGAGAGAACTACAATATTTTGGACTTAAAGGGGAAACTCATGATTTCTTTTATTCTAGTCTTGGACTACGGATATCTGAACACCAGAGTCTATTAACGAGGGCTAGGAAAATACAGGCCTGTTGGTTTTGCTTAGAGTTTAGCCATTCATCAGTGAATATTTTCAAACCCAGGTCCTGTGCCAGGGGCTAGGGAATTTGCAGTAGATCAAGTGCCCATCAGGACACTCACAGTCTGTTTAGGGAGATGGACAGGAAAATCATACAGTGATTGAGGTTAAGTCCAGGGTGCTGTGGGGCATAGAGCGGGGGCCTGATCCTGGCTCAGGGGTCTCTGGGCAGCCTCCCTGGAGCGGGTATTCTTGAGTTGGGTCATCGAGACTAGTAGGGATTAGCCAAGGTGGGAAGACTGGGAGATGACCCTAGGCACAGGGACTCACACGTGCCAAAGACGCAGAGAGAGCATGACCGGGCGTGACGAGGTTGGGAATCCCAGTGCCCTTTGGTTGGAAGGAGGCGTGGGGGCTTCTTGGGAGAAGTGGGGCTGTTAGAGCAGGCGGGGTCAGCTTCTGCAGGCTCTTGTACGCTACCCTGCTTTGTTGGAGTTTGGTCCTGAAGATGAAGGGGCGTCAGTGTGAGTGTTAATCTGGGGAGGGAAGTGACGGGAGTCACTTCACAGATGAGCCAGGCTGGGTGCCCTGAGGCCGGTGGTGCCGTGATCAGTAAGGAGGTGCAGTGGGTGGTGGGCTCTGGAGGCGTGGAGGTGAAAGTCAGAACTGCAGCGCTGAAAGAGCGCCCGGCTCGGTTCATCCAGGCCCTGCATCTGACGCGGGGCCTCGAGCCGGAGACGCAGGGCCTCGAGCCGGAGACGCAGGGGCCTCGAGCCGGAGACGCAGGGCCTTGCTTGGTCTTTGAACCCAGGCCTTTGTCTTTCTGCTGCGCTTGGCGTCCTGTGCGAGTCCCCTTCTGACCTGTGAAAACCGCACACCTTCTCGTGAGCCTGTCGACTGGGGATCTGATGTCTAACGCCTTCCTCAGCTGAGGCGCCGTCCTCTGAGCGGCAGGCCGTATGGTAGGAGGCTGGCAGATCAGTGTGGTCCTCAGTGGGAGCCTGTCTTGTCGGTCCTCTTGGATGATGGCGTCATGGGGAGTGCCCCGGAGCAGGAGGCTGGGCTGAGCCGCGTTCTGTGAAGGCCTCTGCTTCACTGGTGTGACCGCCTCCAGAGACTACAGCCTGTCTCTCCCTTCGTCTCTCTAAATGCTGTGAGTGAGTGGGGAGACCCAGATCGGGTTCAGTGTGTCCAGACCAGGTAGCTGTTCTTTATTCACGGATAGAAGCGTCTGCGTCTGGCTTTTCCTGTGACGTGCGTAGCTCTCTGTCTCTGTTGATACAGGTGGACAGTGTTGTTTAATGACCATCTTAAGTTCATAAAGACGTGCACTCAAAGGGGTGGGTTGAACCGCGTACGTAACCTCTTCCTGTGCGACGTTCAGACTGCGTCCGATTCCTCGCTGTGATAAACAAAGCGGCGGTGTGTCCTGGCCCCTCTCTCTGTTCACTTGAGAGTTCTTTTTTCCCCTTAGGAGGGGTTCTGCTGCTCCTGTCTCCAGCCCAGCTGCCCTGAGGTTCTGGTGTTTGAATCAGGGCGCTTATTCCGTTTTGTTGGAAAGTCTTGGTCTCAGCGAGGCAGTTGATCCACTTACGTGTTTTATCCGTGCCGTGGCGAAGAGCTTGCGTCTTCCGCTTTGCCCCGAAACCTCTGGGTGCTGGGTGTCTTCCTGCCGGAGGTAGCTCCCCCGCCCCTCAGCCCCACCCGGTGAGTGTGGCCCTGCAGCGTCTGCAGCAGCAGCGCGCGTGGGTACGGCACGTTCCTGGGAATGACCGGAGTTGGGTGTTAGGTCTGGCACTGTTGCACTGGCAGGTTGCTTCTAGAGCCTTCTCTGTAACGCGGGGCTGGATGCGGTCTTCCCCTTGGAACTGGTGGCGAGGGCCCCGTGAGTCCTGGTGTGGAAGGGCCCTCGCTCGGTGCCTGGCGCCCGGCCCTCCGTGCCCGCGCCCCCTCTGTCTCAAGGACGCTGCTGCTGCCCCTGCCTTCTCCTCGTCCGTGGTCAGCCTCCGCTGACCCTGCTGTGATGTTGCTTTGACCTTGGAGCAGAATCCCTGCCTCCTTGCCGCGGACCATGTGACCCTGCCCTGTGCCGCCGGCTGCTGCCCTCTCCCTTCACGCGCTGCCCTCCAGCCCCTCGCCTGGCCTTCCTCCGCCACGCGGCCCCGCCTTCCTCAGCCACTGGCCCCGCCTTCCTCAGCCACTGGCCCCGCCTTCCTCAGCCACTGGCCCCGCCTTCCTCAGCCACAGGCCCCGCCTTCCTCAGCCACGTGGCCCCGCCTTCAGCGTGCTCCACCCTCTGCGAGGACTGCCCTTTCTCGTGCTCCTGAGCGCCAGGATCCTTGCCCTCCATGGCTTAATCTTCACGTGACTTTACAGAGCGGCTGCCCCCAACTCCCTTCCCGAGTTTGCCTGGGACCCAGCGCTCGGGTGCAGTGTTCCACCGTGAGTCTTGGGACTGTTTGCAGTCACGTGTTTTATTGGTGCAGTTGGTTAACTTTGTCTCCTCTGTAGTGTCCTTCGTGCTCAATACCCACGATGGTATTCAATGAAGATGGTAGTCAGTGAAGTCTTACTGATAAAAATAAGTGTGTTAACCTTGTAAGCGTAAATTTGGTTGCCTTACCTGTGCAATGGGAAAAGTAGTATCTGACGCCTAGGGTTGTGGTGAGGATTCAGTGACACCCGCCAGGACAGTGCCTGGTATCTGGTCTTATGCCGAGGCGGGTGGCTGCTGTGTTCTTGTGAATCGGGTGGCTGGAGCAGTGTAGCAGGAGGGAGGCGCACGCAGATTCCCCCCCAAGTCTTAGTGGGGCAGGCAGTGATGAGGGTCAGGGGAGGCTGAGGAGGGCGGGTCGCCTTTGGAACCAGGAGGGAGAGCGAGAACCGCGTGGGGCGCAGGTTGGCGGACGTGGAGTAGGGCCCTCTGGAGCTGGCAGGGTGCCTGTCACAGTCGCGCTGTGGCCCCGGCTCTGCAGGAGACGGGGCCCGTCAGGGCCAGAGGTCTTGGGAGAGAGTCTGGTACTTGTTCAGCGCAGACGCTCATCTGGGTGGTAGGCTGGTGTCCTGCACGCTGGGTCAGATGCACTGCGTGTCCTGGCTGCGCCCTCTGCAGACCCGGCCAGGTGGCGGGCTGGGCAGTGTGAATGCTTACAGTCTTTCTGAAGGCCATTTGGAAAGAGATTCTGATGGTCATAACAATAGCATTACTCTTGAGCCCAATAACCCGTCTTGGGGAAATTCGTCCTGAGGGCAGAGCGCAGCAGGAGGGAAGAGCTGCGAGCGTGGCGGTGCTGCCACGTGGCGTCTGAATGTGAAGCGTTGGGAACAGGGAGCTGTATTCTGCATTTGCTATATCTTTGGCTTACTGCAGCAAGCTTGTGATGAAGGTGTTTCCCAGGTGAGGAAGCGGAGCTTGGAGAGATACAGTGATTCGCTCAGGAGTGTAGTGTGATGGAGAAACGAAAAGAAGGCCAAACGCACAGCTGGTCTTTCTGGTCCAGAAGCCCGCAGCTCTTCTGGCGCACTCTGAATGCGTGGGAGCTCAGCAGGGAAGTGGTTAAGCGATGACTGTGGATCAATTCAGTGGAATTCGGCGCAGTCATTTTAAGTGATAATTATGGGAATTCTGCAGCAACATGAAAATATTTAAGACATGTTAGGGGAAGCAATGGATTATACAAGTTCACTTATGTTACAGTTTTACAAAAAAATGTGTATTCATGAGCAAAGGCTGAAGAGAATATACAGAGAGTAGATTTCATAAGATAGTTGCCTTCCAAGTGTTGCTTGGGTTCACTTTTAAAATCCTGTCGTTACTCCAGTATTGTTGGTTGATGACTAGATGTTTGCCTGGCAACAGTTTTCTGGGTGTCTTGAGGATGCTGGGGGAGCACTGGAATCAGGAGCAAATCTCAGGTGTTGTCTTCATCTTCCTAACCCCACTTAGCTGCT
>SJYC01046561.1:0-19639 GCA_006408675.1 Madoqua kirkii | reverse complement strand
TAAAATCCTGTCGTTACTCCGTATTGTTGGTTGATGACTAGATGTTTGCCTGGCAACAGTTTTCTGGGTGTCTTGAGGATGCTGGGGGAGCACTGGAATCAGGAGCAAATCTCAGGTGTTGTCTTCATCTTCCTAACCCCACTTAGCTGCTGCTGGCAGAACTGTCTTACGTGCGGTGTTATTTGCCAGAAATGAACTCTGGGCAGCAGGCTTGCATGGTTTTGGGGATGTCTGGGTGAATGGTCTAACAGTTTTTGGACTTTCAAAGAGGATGACAAAAGTTAACGGTGGCTCGCGGGTCTGCATATTGAGGCCTGAGTGGGAAGCGGGCTCATTCCGAAAGGGACCCTGTGTTTCCGGCTCGCTCAGTGCCAGGCTCTGCCCGGTGCTGTAGGTCATGTAGTGGTCTCAACACCTCCGTGAAGTAACTGGCTTTGATCCTCTCTTTATTGATGAGTGGACAGGGATTCAGGGGTGCAGTGGTTTCCCGAAGGTTAGGTGGCTCACAGCTGACAGCCATGGGAGTTGAGTCCACTTCCGGCTCCACTGGCCGCAGGGCCGCTGCCCTCGGTCCTTGTTGCCTGCAGTCCAGCGGTGCCCTGGAGGCCGAGCCTCCGCTGCGGAGTCCCGGGCCCTCGCGAGCCGCTGCAGCTGATGGCCAGGTCGCTGGAAGCGCGGCTCCTGGCTGAGAGTTCGGTCGGTTGGAGTTGCCCTGATTCTTTCTATGCTGTTGGCTTTCGCCTTTCCTCCCTTTCGGATGGTGCCCTAGGCGCGGAAGGCGTTTGACGGAGTGGAAGGGAGTCACGACGCCCGAGCAGAAGCCTCCGGAGGGCGGCCTGCCGCGGAGCTGGGACCGAGTTGGGATGGTTCCTCTTTCAGAGGCTCTGGCTCCATGGTCCCGCTCGGGTTGCCAGGGCTGGAGCCTGGCGAGTACAGCTCTTGTGTTCACCTGCTTTTGAGCACTGAGTTTCTGAGTCATGTTTGGTGGATTTTCAGGTATTTATTCCTATTGTATGGTAAGCTATTCTCAGTGTTTCCAGTCTTTTCTTTTTTTCATTTCTTAAACTTACTTCAAGTGCAGATGAAAAGAATATTAATGTTTTAAGTTCTTATGCTATGCCAGGCACAATACTAACATCCCAATTAATTTCTTTTAATCCTTATAATAGCTCCCTGAAAGAGGCATTATTGTAATCCCATTTTTATAGATAAAGGAACTGAGGGACACAGCATAACGAACTTGACTAAACTCACACGGCTCATAAGGCAGCCTGGACCGGCTGCACTCATTCATGCAGCTCATGGTGATGGAGTGCCCCCTGTGTCCAGACGCTGTGCTGCAAATCTCAGGGGAAAGAGCCCTGAGCAGATAGATCACAAAGGCCGCTGCCCTCCACAAGTGGATGGGCTTTATGACAGGTGTGATAGCAAGCAGTACACGTGTAAGGATCGAAGGAAAGGCAGCTTGTGACAACTTCTAGGAAGAATCTTACGTTCTGCGTGAGAGAGTGACTTGGTGGAGGTAGTGGAGATGGCCCTCTTTGGAGCCAGTCGTCAGGAAGGGCCTTTGGGAGGCTCTGACGTTTAAGCTGAAGCTGAGATGGAAAGCCTGAGATTGAACCTTCCTGGCAAGGGCTGCAGGGAGAGCTGTGCGCGCAGACAAGGCCCGGCTTATGGGAGGACTGGGGAGGCTGGAGCCTTGCCATCGAGGGGTAGGGCGCTTTACGGCCGAGCGGAGAGCCAGATCACACAAAGCTGCGGCCACAGCACCAAGCTTTTTTAATTTTAATTTCTGCAGCCCTGTGGACTGTAGCTGGCCAGGCTTCTCATGGAATTTTCCAGGCAAGAATGCTGGAGTGGGTTGCCATTTCCTTCTCCAGAAGATCTTTCCAACCCAGGGATCAAGCCTGCGCCGCCTGCATTGCAGGTGGATTCTCACCACTGAGCCTCAGAGGAAGCCCAGGAGTTTTTTTCTGAGAGCGGTGGTGGAACTTCCTTGGTCGTCCAGTGGCAAAAGCTTCGCTTTTCAGTGCAGGGGTTGTGGGTTTGATCCCTGTAGGGGGATTAAGATGCCCTATGCCTTGGGGCCAAAACTTAAAAACAGAACAGAATCAATAAAAGACTCTTAAGAATGGCCCACATTTTAAAAACTCTTAAAAAAGTGATAGGAGAAAGCAGTGTCTGCTGACTCTGAAGCCTGTAGGCCTCTCCTTGCATCACATGGCCTTCGAGAAATTCGTAAATACACCCAGCCTTGTGGCCGCTCCATTGTTATTGTGTATTAACGACTGTCTCTTTGTGTTGTAGACTAAAATACAGAAGAGGATATGGTTCCCCATCTCTTAGAGACGGATTGGGTGGGAAGGCAGTGCCCCAGCTGGCAGACCACTGTGTGGCGGCAGCTGTATGAAGAGATTAAAGGGTGTGTGGGAGCGTCCAGGAGGACCCCAGGCCAGCTTGGTGGGGTCGTCGTCGGAAGCTGGTGAAGGCTCTGGCGTTATGCAGAGGACGAGCCTGGCATTGCTGCAGAAAAGTTGGCGCCAGTATTTCATTTTATTCATTGGGGCTTGGCTGGCGTTTGCAATGACCTTCTGAAGGCTTATTTACCTTTTCTCATTAAAAAAGAGCTCTTCACCTATAAATAGAACAAATATTCTTTCAAATGTTGCTAAGAATTTTAGCAGCATGCACAATGTGGGCATTCTCAGCAGCCTCCATAAATAATTTATTGGTAGCCAAGTAATGGAATAAGGTTTCTCTTTATAGGAAGCATCTGGCGGGGTAGACTTTTTGTTTGAATGAATGTTTTATGTGCTGTTTCCTTAAAACATTTAAAAGGGAGGCTTTAATGAACCTATCAATTGCTTGTTCTCTGTTCTTCTTGGCCACAAAAGTGAAACTTTAAGTGTTAACAAGGGGCCAGGGGTGGAAAATTTGAAATGTACTTAATGCAGAGGATGCTTATCATTCTCTTTTATCAGTCGTGAAAGTATTCAATAATTTATTGAAAGGAGTGTGATGTGCTATCACCAATTATTCTTTAAAATGTGAGGAAAAGCCCCGGCGACTGTGCGTGTGTGGTGATGCGGCAACCCTCTGGGACGGCGGTTAATGTTTTACTTTTGTTGCCGCTGGTCAGCCTCTAAGCTCTGTACCCCCGGGGCTGCGGCACGCCGGGCTCCCCTGGAGTTTGCTCAGATTCCTGTCCGTTGAATCAGTGACGCCATCTAACCATCTCATCCTCTGCCACCTCCTTCTCCTTTCGCATGAAATAAACCCCTGCAGGCTTAAGTGTTGGCTGAGTTTGGACAGACGTATACTCCCTTGTAACTTTGTCATAATCAAGACATGTATTTATGTAACTTTTTTTTTTGGTGTATGTGTAGATGGTTGTAGGGTCATGTGACTGTCAACCACAATCGGAATGTTCCAAAAGGCCAGAAGTCCCCGAGTGTTCCCTCTCTGTGGTCAGGCTCTTTACCCAGACCTGGCAGGTGTCCCTCTGGTCCCGGCCCCTGTGATGTTGCTTTTTCCAAAAGTCATGTGCCCCTCGCTGTCCTCTGAGGGCGGCTGGTCCCCTCACCGCAGCATCTCTGAGACGCGTCCGCGTGCAGTGGCGAGTGTCTTTCCGCCATGTGGGTGTGCACTCTATTCATCCACCTTCTGAAGAGCGTTTGAGTTCTCTCCATGTTTTGGTGATTATTCATAAAGCTGCAGTAAACAGTCCTATATAAGTTTGTGTGTGTGTGGGCATGGGTTTTCACTTCTCTAGGGTAAACACTTAGGACTGGAGTCGCTGAATCATATGGTAAATGTAGGTTTTTTTTTTTTTTTTTTGGTAAGAAACTGCCAAACTATTATTCAGAGTGGTTGTACCATTTTGCACTCCCATCAGCAGAGTATGAGAGTTCCATTTGTTCCACATCTTCGTCAGCATTTGGTATTATCAATTAAAAAAATTTTTTTTGGCCATTCTATAGATATGTAGTGGTATCTCATTCTAGTATTGATTCACTTTTTCCTAATGGCTAAAGATGCTTAAAAATCTTTTCCTGTGCTTATTTGTCATCTGTGTATCTTCTCCTGTGCAGTGTTTTTTCAAATTTTTTGCCTGTTTTTTTGGTTGTTGTTGTTGTTGTTTTTTTTTAATTGAGTTGCTTCCTAGCAAGGAGATTTTGAGAGATATTTATGTATTCTAGATAGAGTTCCTTGGAGAAGGAAATGGCAACCCACTCCAGGGTTCTTGCCTGGAGAATCCCAGGGAGGGCAGAGCCTGGAGGGCTGCGGTCTATGGGTTCGCACAGAGTCCAACACGACTGAAGCGACTTAGCAGCAACAGCAGCAACAGATACAGCTGGATTTGTGATTTGCAAATGTTTTCTCTCACTGTGTAGCTTGTCTTTTCATTCTTTCAGCGCTGTGTTTTTCCAAAGCAAACTTTTAAAATTTTGATGAAGCTCAATTTATTGATTTAAAAGAAGAATTTCCAGTTCATGAATCTGGTAAGTCTCCTCACTTATTTAGGTTCTTGATTTCATCAGACATACATAATGTCTTACTAGATTTGTTCTTACAAATTTTCCTTTTTGGAGATATTGTAAGTGGTATTTAAAAAATTTTCAGTTTTCGATTGTTTGTTGTTCCTGCTGCTGCTAAGTCGCTTCAGTTGTGTCCACTCTGTGCGACCCCAGAGACGGCAGCCCAGCAGGCTCCCCCATCCCTGGGATTCTCCAGGCAAGAACACTGGAGTGGGCTGCCATTTCCTTCTCCAGTGCATGAAAATGGAAAGTGAAAAGTGAAAGTGAAGTCGCTCAGTCGTGACCGACTCTTAGTGACCCCATGGGCTGTAGCCCACTAGGCTCTTCCGTCCATGGGATTCTCCAGGCAAGAGTGCTGGGGTGGGGTGCCATCATCTTTTCTGTGTTTGTGGCTAGTATGTTGAAATATGATTGATACCTGTATGCTGACTTTGCTAAACTCACTTAATGAATGCTGGGAGCTTTTTTGGGTAGATTCCTCGAATTTTTTGTTTTCACGTTGTCTGCACATAAGGGTGGTTTTATTTCTTCCCTTCCAGTCTGGATGCCTTTTATTTTTTCCCCTTGTTTTATCACAGTGTCTGGAACTTCAAATACATTTTGAATAGGAATCATAAGAGCCAGCAGCCGTTCTTTATTATTGATGTTAGGGGAGTAGCGTTTTGTTCTTCATCTTTAGTAAATATGTTATTTGTAGATGTGTGACTTTTTGTATATGTCCTTTAGCAGATAAAGGATGTTTCCTTGAATTCCTAGTTTGCTGAATTTTGCAACCCTCTGGGACGGCGGTTAATGTTTTACTTTTGTTGCCGCTGGTCAGCCTCTGAGCTCTGTACCCCCGGGGCTGCGGCACGCCGGGCTCCCCTGGAGTTTGCTCAGATTCCTGTCCGTTGAATCAGTGACGCCATCTAACCATCTCATCCTCTGCCACCTCCTTCTCCTTTCGCATGAAATAAACCCCTGCAGGCTTAAGTGTTGGCTGAGTTTGGACAGACGTATACGCCCTTGTAACTTTGTCATAATCAAGACATGTATTTATGTAACTTTTTTTTTTGGTGTATGTGTAGATGGTTGTAGGGTCATGTGACTGTCAACCACAATCGGAATGTTCCAAAAGGCCAGAAGTCCCCGAGTGTTCCCTCTCTGTGGTCAGGCTCTTTACCCAGACCTGGCAGGTGTCCCTCTGGTCCCGGCCCCTGTGATGTTGCTTTTTCCAAAAGTCATGTGCCCCTCGCTGTCCTCTGAGGGCGGCTGGTCCCCTCACCGCAGCATCTCTGAGACGCGTCCGCGTGCAGTGGCGAGTGTCTTTCCGCCATGTGGGTGTGCACTCTATTCATCCACCTTCTGAAGAGCGTTTGAGTTCTCTCCATGTTTTGGTGATTATTCATAAAGCTGCAGTAAACAGTCCTATATAAGTTTGTGTGTGTGTGGGCATGGGTTTTCACTTCTCTAGGGTAAACACTTAGGACTGGAGTCGCTGAATCATATGGTAAATGTAGGTTTTTTTTTTTTTTTTTTGGTAAGAAACTGCCAAACTATTATTCAGAGTGGTTGTACCATTTTGCACTCCCATCAGCAGAGTATGAGAGTTCCATTTGTTCCACATCTTCGTCAGCATTTGGTATTATCAATTAAAAAAATTTTTTTTGGCCATTCTATAGATATGTAGTGGTATCTCATTCTAGTATTGATTCACTTTTTCCTAATGGCTAAAGATGCTTAAAAATCTTTTCCTGTGCTTATTTGTCATCTGTGTATCTTCTCCTGTGCAGTGTTTTTTCAAATTTTTTGCCTGTTTTTTTGGTTGTTGTTGTTGTTGTTTTTTTTTAATTGAGTTGCTTCCTAGCAAGGAGATTTTGAGAGATATTTATGTATTCTAGATAGAGTTCCTTGGAGAAGGAAATGGCAACCCACTCCAGGGTTCTTGCCTGGAGAATCCCAGGGAGGGCAGAGCCTGGAGGGCTGCGGTCTTTGGGTTCGCACAGAGTCCAACACGACTGAAGCGACTTAGCAGCAACAGCAGCAACAGATACAGCTGGATTTGTGATTTGCAAATGTTTTCTCTCACTGTGTAGCTTGTCTTTTCATTCTTTCAGCGCTGTGTTTTTCCAAAGCAAACTTTTAAAATTTTGATGAAGCTCAATTTATTGATTTAAAAGAAGAATTTCCAGTTCATGAATCTGGTAAGTCTCCTCACTTATTTAGGTTCTTGATTTCATCAGACATACATAATGTCTTACTAGATTTGTTCTTACAAATTTTCCTTTTTGGAGATATTGTAAGTGGTATTTAAAAAATTTTCAGTTTTCGATTGTTTGTTGTTCCTGCTGCTGCTAAGTCGCTTCAGTTGTGTCGACTCTGTGCGACCCCAGAGACGGCAGCCCAGCAGGCTCCCCCATCCCTGGGATTCTCCAGGCAAGAACACTGGAGTGGGCTGCCATTTCCTTCTCCAGTGCATGAAAGTGGAAAGTGAAAAGTGAAAGTGAAGTCGCTCAGTCGTGACCGACTCTTAGTGACCCCATGGGCTGGAGCCCACTAGGCTCTTCCGTCCATGGGATTCTCCAGGCAAGAGTGCTGGGGTGGGGTGCCATCATCTTTTCTGTGTTTGTGGCTAGTATGTTGAAATATGATTGATACCTGTATGCTGACTTTGCTAAACTCACTTAATGAATGCTGGGAGCTTTTTTGGGTAGATTCCTCGAATTTTTTGTTTTCACGTTGTCTGCACATAAGGGTGGTTTTATTTCTTCCCTTCCAGTCTGGATGCCTTTTATTTTTTCCCCTTGTTTTATCACAGTGTCTGGAACTTCAAATACATTTTGAATAGGAATCATAAGAGCCAGCAGCCGTTCTTTATTATTGATGTTAGGGGAGTAGCGTTTTGTTCTTCATCTTTAGTAAATATGTTATTTGTAGATGTGTGACTTTTTGTATATGTCCTTTAGCAGATAAAGGATGTTTCCTTGAATTCCTAGTTTGCTGAATTTTTATCTTGAACGATTGCTGGGTGTCTAATGCTCTTTCCGTACATTTTGCTACGATCGTATGTGGTTTCTCCTTTGGTCTTTTAGCTTGGTGAATTACATGGATTGACTGGAATATTGAAGTAGTGTTAGATTCCTGGGATAAATCCTACTCATGATGTGTTACTATGTTTCCAGTTTTCCAAAGAAAGGCAGTGCCAAAGAATGCTCAAACTACTGCAGGATTGCACTCATCTCACATGCTCACAAAGTGATGCTCAAAATTCTCCAAGCCAGGCTTCAACAGTATGTGAACTTCCAGATGTTCAAGCTGGTTTTAGAAAAGGCAGAGGAACCAGGGATCAGATTGCCAACATCCATTGGGTCATAGAAAAAGCAAGAGAATTCCAGAAAAATATCTACTTCTGCTTCATTGACTACACTAAAGCCTTTGACTGTGTGGATCACAATAAACTGTGGAAAAATTCTGAAACAGATGGGAATACCAGACCACCTGACTTGCCTCTTGAGAAACCTGTATGCATGTCAGGAAGCAACAGTTAGAACTGGACATGGAACAACAGACTGGTTCCACATAGGAAAAGGAGTCTGTCAAGGCTGTATATTGTCACCCTGCTTATTTAACTTCTATGCAGAGTACATCATGAGAAACGCTGGGCTGGAAGAAGCACAAGCTGGAATCAAGATTATTGGGAGAAATATCAATAATCTCAGATATGCAGATGACACCACCCTTATGGCAGAAAGTGAAGAGGAGCTGAAAAGCCTCTTGATAAAAGTGAAAGAGGAGAGTGAAAAAGTTGGTTTAAAGGTCAACATTCAGAAAACAAAGATCACGGCATCCAGTCCCATCACTTCATGGGAAATAGATGGGGAAACAATGTAAACAGTGACAGACTTTATTTTCTTGGGCTGCGAGGTCACTGCAGTTGGCGACTGCAGCTGTGAAATTAAAAGATGCTCGCTCCTTGGAAGGAAAGCTATGACAGGCCTAGACAGCATATTGAAAAGCAGAGACAGAACTTAACTGACGAAAGTCTGCATAGTCCAAGCTGTGGTTTTTCCAGTGGTCATGTGTGGGTGTGGAAGTTGGACCATAAAGAAAGCTGAGCGCCGAAGAATTGATGCTTTTGAACTGTGGTGTTGAAGACTCTTGAGAGTCCCGTGGACTGCAAGGAGATCCAACCAGTCCATTCTAAAGGAGATCAGTCCTGAATATTCATTGGAGGACTGATGAAGCTGAAACTCCAGTACTTTGGCCACCTCACGCGAAGTACTGACTCATTTGAAAAGACTCTGATGCTGGGAAAGATTGAGGGCAGGAGGAGAAGGGGACGACAGAGGATGAGATGACTGGATGGCATCACTGACTCAATAGACGTGAGTTTGAGCAAGCTCTGGGAGTTGGTGATAGACTGGGAAACCTGGTGTGCTGCAGTCCATGGGGTCACAAAGAGTCAGACACGACTGAACAACTGAACTGAACTGAATTTTTCAAAATTTAGTTGAGGATTTTGAGTTTGTCATTTAGAGGATTTAGTCTGTAGTTTTCTTATAATATTTTTGTCTGGTTTTATGAGGGTAATGCTGCCCTCCTAAAATGAAGTGGGAAAGTTCCCTCATTTTCTGTTTTCTGGAAGAGATTGTATCAAATTGGTAGAGATTTAAATATTTGGTAGAAATTGCTACTGAAATCATCATGGCATTTTCTTTCTTGGAAGGTTTTAATTACAGATTTAAGTTTCTAAATAGCTGTAGGAGTGTTCAGTTTCTCTTAATTTCTTCTTTGGTGAATTTTGATAGTTTGTGGCTTTGAAGGAATTGTGTGATTTCATCTAAGCTCTCCAGTTTATATGTATAGGTTTGTATCCATTATTCTCATATTATCTTTTTAATAACTATGGGGTTCTTTCAACCTTGATATGGGTTAGTTATGTCGTCGCTCTCTTTTTATTTTTTTATCAGTTTGGCTAGAGGTATAATTAGTTTCATGAATCGCTTGAAAGAGCCGTCTTTTAAAAGTGATTTTTCCTTGTTTCCTCTTTTCCTCTTCCCTGATTTCTGCCCTTATGTTTATTATCTTCTTCATTCTTTTTGCTTTGGGTCTATTTTGCTCTTCCCATGGTTTCCTAAAATGGAAGCTTAGATTATCGATTTGAAATATGCTTTCTGAAAAGCAATTATTTTTATTGGAGTGTGGCTGGTTCACGGTGTCGTGTTAGTTTCTGCTGCACAGCGAAGCGAGCCACACGCATCCCCGTAGAGCACTCACGGTGACTGTGGGGAAGAAGCACTGAGCTTCACTGCTGAGCGCGGAGCGGAGCTCCCTGCTGCATGGCCGCTCGTGAAAGTCGCTCGGTCGTGTCTGACTCTTTGCGACCCCACAGGCTAGACAGTCCATGGAATTCTCCAGACCGGAACACTGGAGTGGGCAGCCTGTCCCTTCTCCAGCGATCTTCCCAACCCAGTTATCAACCCAGGGTCTCCTGCAGTGCAGCTGGATTCTTTATCAACTGAGCTATCATATATGAAGTGTATATGTATATTTTTTCTTTTCTAAAGCATTTAATAGTATAAGTTTCCTTCTAAATATTACTCTAACTGTATCCAACAAATTTTGATTTATTTTCATTTTCATTTATTCAGAATGTCTTTTTGATTTCCTCTTGTACCTATGGATTGTTTAGAGATGTGCTATTTCATTTCTAAGTACTTGGGAATTTCCCAGCTTTCTTTCTGTTATTGATTTCTAAGTTTATGTCCATTATGGTCAGGGAATATAGTTTGATTTCAGTTCTTGCGTCTGCCTGCAATGTGGGAGACCCAGGTTCGATCCCTGGGTTGGAAGATCCCCTGGAGAAGGAAATGGCAACCCACTCCAGTATTCTTGCCTGGAGAGTCCCAGGGACGGGGGAGCCTGGTGGGCTGCAGTCCACGGGGTCACAGAGAGTCGGACACGACTGAGCGACTAACTTTCAGTTCTTTTAAATTGGTTACATCTACTTTATCTCTTTTCCTCTCCCTCCCCCCTCATTAGGGTGCTAATTGCAGATATAATGACAGCACCCTTGAGAACTTCAGCATCAATCTCTTGCTTAGGGCACTCTCTTACAGACTCATAATACTCTTGCCTGGTGGAAAGTTGTTATTCCCAGTCCCCCAGCTGTCTCCATTTAGTGTAAAGCGATTTCAAGAGTCACTGTGTGATTTTGTTGTGCTTCGTAGTCCGGCCTCTGTGATGTCCGTTCCTTTAGGAGAGCCCGCAGCCCTTCTTGTCTTGAGACTGTCGTGAAGGTTTCTGGAGAGTCCGAGTCTGCTGTTTGTAGAACGCCCTTCAGTTTGGATCTGTCTGATTGACTCCTCTTGATCAAGCGCTTTAGGAGAAGCTGCCTTGTCTGTGGCTGTTTCTGGCTGCCCTGGGTCTTCCTCGCTGCGTGCAGGCTCTTTCCTCTGGCTGGTGGCGAGCAGAGGGCCCCTCACCGCCGTGGCTTCTGCCGTGGGGAGCGCAGGCTCTGGGCTCCGCACTGCAGCTGCTGCCCCGCTCGGCCTCAGCAGGTGCGGGCTAGCTGCTCCCTGGCGGGTGGAAGCTTGCTGCGCCAGGGACTGAGCCCGTGTTCCCTGCTTGGGCAGGCGGATTTTTATCTGCTGCGCCACCGGAGAAGTCCGACAACTCTTGACTAGTTGTGGATTAAAGGTTGTGGGTATTTTGGGAATTCATTGGCCTTCCAGTGGTTAGGACTTGGTGCTTTAACTGTCAGGGTCCAGGTTCAGTTCCCTGGTTGGGAAAATAAGATCTCACAAGCCGTTAAGTTGCCAAAAAAAAAGAGAGAGAGAGATTATAGGTATTTTAGCCTTTTAAATGAAATTGCTTACTTTCAGTACGTAGCTCAGGACGTCAGTCTGTCCCACCAGGGCTGGTAGTGACGTATTCTGTTGACTGGGTGAGGTCTGCTAGGCCTCTGAATCATGACGGTACGTTTTCCCAGGAGGTGAGCCATCTGTGGGGTGACCGTCTCGAGGGTGGGAGTGCCGAGCCCTCCCGCGCTCTGTGGCCGAGTGCGTTTGCGTGTTGATCTCGGCCGGAGTCGTTTATCTCTACGTGGGTGTGTGTCAGTCGACTGTAGCAGGTGTGTAATGGTGCTTTTCTCTTCCTGCTCCTCTCTGCGTTTATTAAGCTGATTTCTTTGGTAAAGAAAGCTTCCCTTCTTCCTCTCCTTGCCTTTCCTGACTTGCTCTCAGTGTGGAGTCATGAACTCTCTGCGCTCGGCCGTCGTTCATTTCCTTGCTCACACTGCCCTGCCTCTGGCGCGTAATCCTGGGTTTGTGCGGTTGTAGCAAAGCTGAGCTCTTCCTCCCTTTGTAGCCCTGGAAGCTCTGGGCGTCGTGCAGGTCTCGTCCCTCAGCCCTTCCTTTCCGTAACCATGTGTGCTTATTTTCTAGCAAATCACTGAACTGAAGAAAGAAAACTTTAACCTAAAGCTCCGCATCTATTTCCTCGAGGAAAGCCTGCAGCGGGAGCGTGGCGGCCGCTCGGAGCGCGCCTGCAAAACCGTGAGTGTCCCGCTTGGCGCTGCCGCGCCCGGCGTCCTTCCTCTTGGCCGTTCGAAGCAGCAGCTCGATTAATGTTTGTTCCCAAACTTGGCACGGATAGATAGTGCTGCTTTCCTTTCATTTGGATTGATTACAGGGAGCGTAAAGATAATAGAATGACCTTAATACTAAGCAAAGCGATAAAAGATTAATTTTAGTGGAGTCTTTCTCTCTTCTTAAAATGGAATTCTGACTTACCATATCTCAATTGCTGTTTTCTCATTATTTATAATTGAGATAGAGAGTGAAGTGGTGGCATGTCTTTGGAACTGAATCCTGTTACTCACTAGCTTGTGTAACTGTAGGCAAGCCCTTCAGCTATCTCTGGGCTTGCTTCCAGAGTTAAGTGATAACCCCTCTGTCCTGGGGTTATTTGTGTGGATTAAAGCGAGTAGGTAGATGAAAAGCCTCAGCACACAGTCAGCCCTTGCCACTGACCAGCGTTGTCTTATTGAGGCTGCCATCGGTAGCCCAGAGTTAGGGTTGTCATTTTTTTTCTGTGACGAGACTCTTCTGCATTCCTTGCATGCTTGCTTAAAAGTCTATTCCTGTCTCAAGTCTTGACCTACAGGCCTCTGCCTGAAAACAAACCGTGGTTCTGGGAGTTGAAAAAAGAACTTGGCTCTCTTGAAAAGGCAGGAGTACAAACAATATTTTAGTGCCCTTTCTTGACTTTCTCTAGGAGATTAGCCCTTGGCCTGAGACTTATTCCATTTTCTTTTCATCTTCTGAAGTTTGCACCAGTGGAAACTTTGGAAGGAGGAAAGCGAGCGCGCCTTGAGTTTTAGTGGGTGGACTTAAATGGACTTGTCTTGAAGACGGATTGTATTGTACTTTCGAGCCTTTTCAAGAATTAAAAAGCTGCCTTGTTCCTCAAGACCCAATTTTTTTTTACCCCCTTTATTGTGGGAGAGAAAGACAATGAGGATCTCCCCCTTTTGGGAAAGAAGTGGTGATGCAATCAAAATTTCAAAGAAAAGCCTGTCACCTTAAATATTTCCTAGTTATGTATGATTGTCATGTACCTCAGGACAAATATGGGTGTTAGGAAATCTAAAAGAAGGAAACTGCCTCCTCTTGGCCAGGCACCTGTCCTGGGTGTTTCTGCCTTCATCATCTTCTTTTAATTCTCCGGATAGTCTTGTCCCGTGGAAATGATCTTGATCTTGCAGGAGAGGAAACTGAAGCTCAGGAAAGATCAGTGACGTGCTCGCTGGCGTGCAGCTGTGCTGGGAGGTGGACTCTGAACCTGGGTCTGCCTGCCTCACTGTGTGTGTGGTTTCAGCTCTTCTTTTTCCACTGCTTGGCTAGATGGCTTGGTTTGATCGTACTTTATTTAAATTTTAGTTTTTTGGATAGATGTGCATGGTTCAGAAGCGAAACGTATAGAAGGTATACACTGGAAAGACTTTCTTCCATCCTTGTCTCCTGGTTCCCTAGATCTAACCAGTATGATTAATTCTTCAGGCGGAGAAATGTCTGCAAGCGGCCATTGCGTGTGTGTGTGTTACGTATCAACGCCCTCCTCACATAAATGTGAGCACGCTCTGCTTTGATAGTAGCAGCACCTTGTGTGTGTTTCCCTAATAGTGGTTTAAGAGCTCTGTCATTCTTTTTTATAATGATATTCAGTTTGACACTTACATGGTGTCTTGGTTTTCAGTTTAGAAAATTCGATCACCATGTATATAAGTTTATAGCTTGAAGTATCAGGCTTGCAAAGAATAATCTCGCGGACATGTTAGCCGTGTAATCTTGTAAATTCGCTGGTCTGGGGCTGCCAGTTGGTTCATCAGAAAGCAAACCACTTAGAACATAGGATGTCACCTGTTACGTAGAAGCTCTCTGCCCTTTGGAGGGCTGTAGGAGGATAGACGCTCTCTGCCCTTCGGAGGGCTGAGAGCTGGAGGAGGAATCTTCTCTTTGAAGGGGTTTCTACAGTTTTCCCAAAGCCACAGGTGAAGACGCTGTGTGCTGACCCCACGTGTCCTTCCTGCAGAGGTCAGGCTTTCCAGGAAGAGTTCAGCGGAGACGGCTTCCTCACTGCCCGTTGTCTGGTGTGAAGGAAGCACCGCCTGAGCCTGTCTCCTCGCCGCACCTCGTTGGCCAGCTCATCCAGCCCTCGAATCCGCCAGGGCAGCTGGGCCCCATGTTTGCCATGTGAGCCCCTGCGGGATCTGAGACGGCAGTGAGGACTGTTTCTTCCTTTTCCTTTCTAAGATTTTTTCCCCCTTTTTGATGAGAGCTCTCTTTCTTTTAGTGTTTACTTACTTGTCTGCGTCTCGTGGCACATGGGGTCTTGTTGTTGCATGTGGGGTCTTTTTAGTTGCAGTTTCCAAGATCTTTCATTGTTGCTGCAGGCTCTAGTTCCCTGACTAGGGATCGAACCTGGGCCCCCTGCGTTGGGAGTGAGGACTCTTAGCCTCTGGACCATCAGGGAAGTCCCTTGGGCTTGTGTTTCTAAGGTCAATTACAGGCTCCCACTCTGCTTTAGTGCTGGATATGAGCAGGAAGGCAGGGGCTGTGTCTGCCTTGCCCACCGCGGCGGCCTCGACGCTTAGCCAGTGCTCAGCCTGGCACGGGTTGGTGTGTGTCTGTCACGTGAAGGAGCGAGAGGGCGAGCATCCGCTGACTCGGCGCAGTTTTTGCGCAGTAACGATTGGAGACAGAATCTGAAGCCAGGTCTGGCATCGTTGACTCAATGGACAGGAGTTTGAGCAAACTCTGGGACATAGTAAAGGACAGGGAGGCCTGGCGTGCTGCATTTCACGGGGTTGCAAAAAGTGAGACGTGGCCGAGCGGCCGAACAGTCGTCAAGTCCCGAGGCCGTGGCCTTCCCATTCTGGCAGACTTCTCTGTCGGGGTGCTCTGCCCTTTGGGGCTATTTGGCTGAAAGGAGGGAGGCATGTCCTCTGAGATTGTAAATCGTACTGGAAATGTTATTTTTATTTACAGTGATACACATGTATTAGGGAACGGAATGTCGGGTTGGTGTACATCGTGAGGACAGAGCAGGTGCAGGGTTAGAGGAATCGTGGATTTACAGCAGCCCTCTGCCGGCCACACACCTGGGCCCGGCCGTGTGCTGGGTGAATTCGTCTAGCCCATCTGAGGACACTGGTGAACTGGTTCCCAAAGCCTGTCTCTGCCCCGAAGCCTGGTGCTGTGATCCGTGTGCCAAAGATCCTGCCTTTGGGTTGTCACAGGGGTTGCAAGCCCAAGGCCCTGCGAGCCTCCCCCTGTTTCGGTCAGCTGAGGATGCTGGCTGGAGAGCCCTGTGGCGCCCCCTCCAGGCAGCGGGCCCCATGCGGTCGCGGCTGTTTGAGAAGGGGCCCCCGACATCTCACGCTGAAATGAGGCAGGCGGTGGCGTGGCTTCCTGTCCGCACGCTTCTCTGAAGCCGCAGCACGTTCCCACTGCTCCAGCCGCCACATGCATGAGTGTGAACGACCAGAAGTGATTGCCTGGGAATGGGGAAAACAAACTGCAGACTTGCTTGTGAACTTGCTTGGCGGAGGGCAAACAGTTTTTAAATCAGCCTCACTTGTATGACATTTATGCCTCAATGTTTGAGCGCTCTGGCTGTTAGATGCTTGGAATATTTACATAATTGTTCCAAGCCTTGAGAAATCCAGGGCTTTCTTTGGAGCCCACTAGTGTTTAATAACCCCCTTTTCCCTGTGCCCCGAGGCTAATGAGGGTTTGAGTCTAACATCCGCCCATTAAGAGCATCATATCCGTTAAGAGCGTGGGAGGCAGTTCACGCTGAAAGCGGGTTCCCCACTAAAGGCATTCAGATGGCCTGTGTCTCACATGTTTTTCCTCTCCCGATCTTGTCCCCAAGAACATCGAGCTCAAGGTGGAGGTGGAGAGCCTGAAGCGGGAGCTGCAGGAGAGAGAGCGGCTGCTCATCAAAGCCTCGTGAGTACCTGTCCTCATCGCCGGGGCTTGGTGGTGGCGGTGGCTGGTCGTGCTAGGAGAAGAGAGCCTTGTGTTTCTAAGCCAGTTGCTCTCAGTGCCCCGAGGAGTTTTCATTTTTATTTATTTTTCAACAAACTTGTAAAATACAATGTCGCTGCTGAGTCTGCCAAGTCCTGTCCGACTCCTTGCGACCCCGTGGACTGCAGCACGGCAGGCGTCCCTGTCCTTCACCATCTCCCAGAGTTTGCTCAAACCCGTGTCCATCGGGCGGCGATGCTCTCTAAGTATCTCATCTATCTAACCATCGCCTATAAGTATGTTACAAAAATATGACACAGGAAAATGCGTCTGTGGTAAGTGTACAGCGTGATGCTTTTCATGGGGCGGGCACGGCTACGGGGCCACCGTCCAGACCACAGACCGAAGGTCGTCAGGTCTCTGGACGTCTCCTTGGTGCTCCCGGAACTTACGTTCCTTCACGGAGCTCACGCCTGTGCTCACCGCGGGCACCCACGTTGCTCAGTCCTGCCTGTTTTTGAACTTAGAGAACAGGAGTCGTCTGCTCGCTCGCGCTTTGGTGTCTGGCCTCTTTCCTTAGCGATTATCTGTGCGATCCAGCCATATTGTCAGTTTCCTCCGCAGCTCATTCGTTTTCATCACCGTGAAAGGCCAAGGGCCTTGGGGCCTTAGAGGGAGCCCCGAGGTGGGTAAGGCTCGGCAGGTGGGTAAGGCTCGGCGGCAGAGTGCGGGGCTTCAGCCAGCGTGGCTGATTTTTGTGTGTGTTTTCTGTACTAGTGTCCCTTGTAGTAATTCATTAAAGGAAGGGCTCTACTGCATTAAACAGATCGAAAACTATTATTTTAATCAATTAATCAGTTAATTTAAATATTTATTGAGCAGCAGTCACAGTTCAGAGAAGAGTCTGTCTCAATTGGTTATTCATTCATTCATAAGCATTTCTTAGGTAAAGGTGCTGAGGATTCGAAAAGATACTTCCCTTTACTCAGAGTGCCTGGGCAGTGGTGAGCAGGTACTCGGGGTGTGATGGGGGCGCAACGAGAGGGCATCTATGAGCACAGGGGCGGCAGGAGAGCGCGCCGGGTCTCGCTTGGGAGACGATGGAGCCTCCCTGGCGCTGGCCCACCCAGGGCCCGGCTGGAAGCTCGCGAGGTCGCGCTTTGGCGCTCCCGGCGGCGGAGCTCCGCGGCGGCCTGTGGCAAGCTGCGCTGCGGGGGCTTCCCAGAGGCTCAGAGGCGAGGAGTCTGCCTGCAAGGCGGGAGATGCAGGTTCAGTCCCCGCGTTGGGAAGATCCTCTGGAAAAGGAAATGGCAGCCCACCCCAGTATTCTTGTCTGAGAATCCCATGGACAGAGGGTCCTGCTGTCCACGGGGTCACGAAGAGTTGGACGTGACCGAGCGCCTGAAACGCCCACAGCTGCGCTGCGCTGGGCCGGGCTCCACGGCCCCTGTCGCCGTCTCCCAGCCAGCAGCCAGCGTGGACGGCTGTGGGCACACGGGAGACAGAGGGCCCCAGTGCAGGGTTCTCAGGGCCGACCCTGCTCACCTGGTGTCTTCTCAGTGGAGGAGTGACGGGTGAGTGAATGAACTGCACTGCCTGTTGGTGGGGGTGTTTGTTTTTCCTTCCCTCTGCCGGGTGGCTTGCGGGCTCTTGGTTTCTCATGGAGCCGGGCCCATGGCCCTAAAGCACCGAGCACTGGGCTGCTGGGGCTCCCTTAACACGTTGTTTTCGTTGGTTGCTTTTGTCGTTGTTTGGAAGCAACATCGGTCTCTGGGCAGGGAGTCAAATCGACTTTACCAAACCGGGAAACCTGTAGTAGAATTCGGTCTGTTGCATCCTCAGCGCCCTGCCTGCTGCGGATCTTGGCCAGGACTTGTTTGTAGCCAGGCGTGTGTACATGGAGACCCAGACTCACAAAGGCCACACACACACCTTGGTACCGGCACACCGGGCTGAGCGTTCCACGGCGGGTGCCCACGTTTGTATGAGTCGATTCCCCAAATGCCTAGACTGGAGTTTGGGGCCCTTTCTTGATCTGATCAGCTTAATTTATTCAGAAAATATTTCTCAAGAGTTGTTATGTGCGGTACTGGCCTAGGTTCCTGAGGATAGAGCAGCAATCCAGACAGACAGGTGGGGCTTACATTCTGGAAGCAGTGATGGGGATCAAATACTTGGAAATATAGATCTGTAAATACAAATTGGGAAAAGAGGTCAGAGAAGAAAGGGCGCCGTGAGAGTAAGCTCAGCGGCCGTAGGTGTGTAATTAGAGCTCTGTGGCCGGGAAGGCAGCATTTGCGATGAGAGCTGGGCGCAAGCAGGCCTTAACCAGGGGAAGGGGGGGTCTTGAAGGAGGAGGGAGTGTGCACGTCTCAGCTGATCCAGCAAGCCTCGGGGCTCCGGCTCGTCTTGCAGGGTCTTGATTGAGGCCACGCTAGAGATTTTGGTCTTTATCCTGAGATCCCACGGAAAACAGTCATGAGTCTTAAGCCACTGACGCAATCAGGGCTTTGTTTTTCTTTTTTTTTTTTAAAGGTCACTCTGAAGGCTGAGTGGGGAATGTTCTGTGGGGGAGCCGGCGTGGAGGCAGGGAGGCAGGTTAGCAGGCGAGTTCACTAGTTGAGCTGAGAGACTCGGGATGAGCTGTGTGTGGGGACTGGGTGGGCGCTGGGGAAGCAGAGTGCAGAGGGCTGGGTCAGGGGTGGGCAGGGTGAGGTCAAGGAAGCCTCAGGGCAGAGTTTCTACGTGAGGAGACTCAGCTGTCTCTTATACACATCTGGCGTTTCAGGCGCTCGGTCACGTCCAACTCTTCGTGACCCCGTGGACAGCAGGACCCTCTGTCCATGGGATTCTCAGACAAGAATACTGGGGTGGGCTGCCATTTCCTTTTCCAGAGGATCTTCCCAACGCGGGGACTGAACCTGCATCTCCCGCCTTGCAGGCAGACTCCTCGCCTCTGAGCCTCTGGGAAGCCCCCGCAGCGCAGCTTGCCACAGGCCGCCGCGGAGCTCCGCCGCCGGGAGCGCCAAAGCGCGACCTCGCGAGCTTCCAGCCGGGCCCTGGGTGGGCCAGCGCCAGGGAGGCTCCATCGTCTCCCAAGCGAGACCCGGCGCGCTCTCCTGCCGCCCCTGTGCTCATAAATGCCCTCTCGTTGCGCCCCCATCACACCCCGAGTACCTGCTCACCACTGCCCAGGCACTCTGAGTAAAGGGAAGTATCTTTTCGAATCCTCAGCACCTTTACCTAAGAAATGCTTATGAATGAATGAATAACCAATTGAGACAGACTCTTCTCTGAACTGTGACTGCTGCTCAATAAATATTTAAATTAACTGATTAATTGATTAAAATAATAGTTTTCGATCTGTTTAATGCAGTAGAGCCCTTCCTTTAATGAATTACTACAAGGGACACTAGTACAGAAAACACACACAAAAATCAGCCACGCTGGCTGAAGCCCCGCACTCTGCCGCCGAGCCTTACCCACCTGCCGAGCCTTACCCACCTCGGGGCTCCCTCTAAGGCCCCAAGGCCCTTGGCCTTTCACGGTGATGAAAACGAATGAGCTGCGGAGGAAACTGACAATATG
>SJYC01046558.1:0-10919 GCA_006408675.1 Madoqua kirkii | reverse complement strand
GAGGCTGAGGTGAGGCATGGTGGGGGTGGGGGCTTTAATTACCGACCGGACCCCCACCCCCCCCCAGGCCCTGGGATGAGTGCATATTCAGTCCCCACAGTCACACGCCCTGGCCTTCAAAATACCAGGTCCCTGTTGCGAGCTGAGGAATTAGCAGAAATCCTCCTTTGCCGGGGCCCTGGCAGGTTTTTTCTTTCCGGTCTCCGGTGTTTGTAGAGTTTTTAGAACGCCTCAGTTTTACCATGTGTTGATACGCTGCTGCCTGGGAACCTTGTTTTCATCCATCGGGTTGTTCGTAGGGTGGTGTCATGGTATGTACCTTATTTTGCTGCTGGGGTTAGAGGCGGGCTTGAGGCCAGCTCTGGTCTGAAGCCTCGGAGGCGGTGGGGAACGGGAGTCACTTGCGTCGGGGCCTGGCAGCACTGGGAGGGGCAGCGTCCGCCTTGGCTGGTCTCGGCGCCCTGCAGGGCGGAGCTCGTGGGCCCCTCGCCGAGTGTAGAGACAGGCTCAGAGGGCTGTTCTGTTCTCCCTGGCTCCGAGAGGTGGGTTGCTGGTACAGACGCCGCAGCCCCCGGGCCCCCTGCCCTCTGCCTGGGGCTCCCACGGCCGGCTGTTTTGAAGCAGGTGGCAGGCCCGGAGGTGCAGGCAGCCCCGGCGGGAATCTTCTGGTTCTGGCTGGACCCAGGGTGGCTGAGGGTCCATTCATGCCGGGGACGGTTCGGAGCGCCTGGAGCGCCTCAGTCTTGCTGTGGAGCAGGCTCGTCTTTGTCCCGACCCCGCCGCGAGCCCTGTGGCCTCCCTGGCTGCCTCTGGCCGCGGCGGGCTGCGTCCGAGCCTCCCTCTGGCCGCTTGCTCCCCGCGCGCCGTGCAGGGGCTTTTGTCCCTTCCTGCAGCTCCTTGGCTCGTGCTAGCCCTGTGGCCTCCCTGGCTGCCTCTGGCCGCGGCGGGCTGCGTCCGAGCCTCCCTCTGGCCGCTTGCTCCCCGCGCGCCGTGCAGGGGCTTTTGCCCCATCCTGCAGCTCCTTGGCTCGTGCTCCTTGGGGCTGGGGGTCAGCCGGTGGGGGTTACTTGTCTTTGTGCTCTTCCCTCGGGCGCACTTCAGGGGAGACGTGAGGAGGGGATGCTTGAGTTCGTGAGGGCCTCAGCAGCCGGAGACAGTAAATGGAGTGCTCCCTCTCACTCTTCTGGGGGGGCTCCTGGTCTGTGGGTTCCTTCCAGGCACCAATGAACGCTTTTTCTTAGGCTGCACAGATGGAGCGGGAAAAGGAGAGAAATCGCTTTGAAGAGAGGATCCAGGTATGTAGATGCAGTTTTTGAAACTGTCTTGAGGATGTGTCCTTCGGCTTTTTTCCGGGTGCAGCGGGTAATTCTGTGTGACAGTAGGTGTCAGTTATTGAGCGCCGCTGCCTGCCAGGTAAGCCTTAGGCGCGTGAGAGAGGGTTTAGTAACCTTGGCATGACTTAGTGGATTGGGCATTCCCATTTTGCAGATTAACGCATGAGACTCAGAGAGGCGAGGTCCCGTCCCCAGGGTCACAGAGTTGGAAGAGGTGCAGCGAGGATTCAGACCCACCACCCTGACTGCAGAGCCCCTGTTCCGGGGTCCCTCAGTCTCAGCTGCCCACGCCCGAGTCAGGCCTGCAGGAGAGAAAGCGCTTTCCTGTCCGTCATCTCATCTGGTCCTCACAGCAGCCCCGGGGGGAGGCAGTGGTGATTCTAAATGAACTCAGACTCTAAATGCATGTATTCAGTCTCCATCAAACCAGATTCTCTGCTAGCTTTTGTAGCATTAAGGAGTGAAATTAATGATCTGTTATTTCCCCCAAATAACCCGATACAGTTTCCGAGGCTCTGCTGTGACTGAATTCAGGCTCCAGGAGACACTGGAGTCCGTCCCGTGGGAGCGGCTGTCATCATCCTAACTCATTTGATCCCCTTTCTCCACCCATCCCCGTCGCCGTGAGCGGCAGCACGGTAACTGGGAGCTGATGCCTCGACGCTCAGCGCTGCTTGGAAACATTAATCACAAGTTGACAGGAAGAAGACAGAATAACCGCGTCTGAGTGTGCTCTTAAAGAGATATTTACAGTGCATTTTGGTTGGAACACATCAACTTAGTGAATCTGTTTCTAATCTGATTTAGGCGCTTCGGGAAGACCTGAGGGAGAAGGAAAGAGAAATCGCTACGGAAAAGAAAAATAGTTTAAAGAGGGATAAAGCCATTCAGGGCCTGGCCGTGGCATTGAAGGCGAAGGAGAGAGAGGTGTGTCGCACGCGCCGCAGTGAGGCTTCCTTTGCCAGCTTCGTGGCTGGCCTGTCTTCCCCTAAAGTGTTAGCTGCGGGTAAAAAATTTATGAGAGCGCTGAGATGAGTGCGGAAAGTCGGGGAGGGGCCGTGCTGTCCGTTAGAAGCTCTTCCGTAGAGGCTAATCTAGGGGTGTCCAGTGCGAATGTAATGCGAGTTACAGATGCAACTTAAGATTTTGTAGTGGCCACATTAAAAGGAGTAAAGAGAAAGGAGTGAAGTTCGAGTGTTATCCTTTCACCACAGAAGCCAGAAAACAGAAATGATAATGAGGTAGTTACCATTTTTAAACTCGGACTTTTGTCTTTGAAGTCCGATTAGGCTTAGCACATCTCAAGTCAGACAGACCACATTTCAAGTGCCCAAGAGCCCAAGTGGCTAGAGGCTACCACGTTGGAGAGCAGGTCCAATCTTTTGAAAGACAACAGGAAATTGAGGTAACGGTGTTTTGGGAGACAAGGGCATGACCGTGACATCTCACCTGGGTGGTTCACAGGCTCCTCCGCGTCGGTCCTTTCTGATCAGACTCAGCACCTCCGCCACCGCCCCTCATCCCACCATCATGGGGCATTCTCGCTTCCTTTTGTCTGCGTGGGTGGCACCACCGTATCCCGAGTCACGCCCCCTGGAAGTCTCGCTTGACTTTTGCTGCCTGGCCCGCTGCCCTGGGGGTCCAGGGTGGTGCCTGGTGGTCCTCTGTGTCCTTCCTCTGTGAGGACCATGGTCCGCCATGTCGCAGTCACTGCTCGGCACGGACAGTGGAGACCAGTCTAGTGGAGACACAGGCAGCCTGAGGGGTTGTGACTGAGGGGAGCGCAGGGGCTGCGGAGGTGGAGGGAGGGGCCTGGTCCCGCGTGGAGTGGATGTGGGAGCACCCGCGGGCACCCTCGGTGACTTCGGGAGCTTCTGAGCAGCGTGGCGGAGTGCTTCCTCTGGGAGCAGGTGTGCGGGCTGAACCTTAGAGGGGGACCAAGCGTTAGCTGGGGCGGCAGGTGGAGACGCGGAGGCCGCCTCACGCAGGGAGAGAACGCTGGCCGCAGCACTCAGTTAGGAAAGAGCTCCTTGTGTGTTTGTTGAAGCAAAACAGAGGAAGCCCGTCAGCGTCAAGTACGGAGCTTAAGTGAGGCAGCAGAGGACCAGGGAGGCTGCGGGCAGCGGTGCTGGGGGTCGTGAGCTTAGCTGCTCGGCAGCAAGGCCACTGCAGGCTCTGGGGCAGGAGGGGTGTGATCCCCTCCCAGGGGATGAGGCTTATCCAGACGGGGTGGCAGGAGGGAGAGGGTGCAGGCAGGGAGGCCAGTGCTGAGGTGAGCCCCCCGCCCCCCTATTCAGAAAGCCTGAGTCAGCAGTGGTCACAGCAAGTAGGAGGGGAGGGGTGGGGCTTATTCAAGAAAGCAGGGGGGAAATAATGAAAAATGAGTAAGTTTGGGGAGATGTGGTGATCAGACGCAGGGCTTGAGAGGAGGGCCAGCGCGGGCGCTTCTGGCTGCACGCCTGGGGCTGTGGTGCTCCCACCAGCCCCCTTACGAGCGCGGGTCGCGGGGGCCACGAGAGACGGGGCGGCCTGGAGGTGGTGAGCCTGTCTGTGGTGGTGTAGTCCTGAGGTCGTGTGTGCCTCTTTGCGACCCCGTGGACTGTAGCCCGCCAGGCTCCCGTGTCCATGGGATTTCCTCGGCAAGAAAACTGTTTACAAGGTGCCAACTCGGAGGAGCCCCTGGACTGTTCAGGTTAGAGGTCCGGGAGGCAGTCACATGCCAGTCGACGTGGAGAAGGCCCAGGCCTGAAGGTGTGGATCTGGGGGTCAGTCTTCTACACGTGTGAGTGAAGTTCTGAGAGCGGGTGTCCTTACCCAAGGAGAGCGTAGGGCGATCAAGAAGGCGGAATTGGGCTGCGGGGGTTGACAGTTTCACAAATGAGGAGAGGAAGGTGGCCGTGGGGGAGGATGCTAATAACCAGGAACCCGAGTGGGGAAGCCAAGGAGTGTGAGTAACCCCCAGTGTCAGCCACAGTGGACGCTTGGTTCATAATTGCAGTCCGTGCCCGTCTCGCGTGTTGGGAGCTCAGGATCCAGCTGAAGTCCGAGCTTGTCACTGTGCAGGGTCCCGGGTGGTGGAGCAGCTGGCTTCTCGCAGAGGCCAGGGACTGGCTGGGGAGTTCGTGGTGAGTCTGGGCCATAGAAGAAGGTCCCTGGAGGGGTCGGAGTTCCGGGAGGGGCCAGGCTGGGTGGTGTGGTGGGTCATCTCTGTGAACAGTACTATCGGGTTGGCTAAAAAGTTCATCGGGGTTTTCTGTAAGATGGTTAGAAAACCCGAAGGGTCATTTTGGCTAACCCACTAGTGACCCTCAGCCGAGCGGGACATCGAGTTGGCACCTGTGCACGTCATGTTTGCACACCGGACAGTGCTTCGGTGGAGCGAGTGTGGCACCTTGTGTTACCGTTGAGGGGGTGGAGTCTCAGAGAGGTGAAGTGCGTCCTAACGTCATCCGGCTAGCAGACGACGCACGAGAAGCCCCACTGTTGTGACTGCAGAGCCCTCAGTGATAAGGGCTCCCAGTTCAGCAGCAGTGGCTTTGGGGCCATGCACAGAGAGGAGATCCCAGTTGCACACTCGGCTACTCTTCGTTATTTTTACCCAGGTTGAAGAACTTAACTCTGAAATCGAAGAGCTCAATGCTGCCTTTGCTAAAGCCAGAGAGGCCCCCCAGGAGGCACAGACCCAGAAATCCCAGGTGAGTGGTGGCTTTGTTTGGAGTGGTCCTCCCTATGGTCCTCACCCCTGCGAGGTCAAGGCCGGGCCACTAGCAGGAGCCCGGGGAGCCCCGAGAGGCCGTGAGAGCAGAGTTGGCTCAGCCGATTAGAGGAGCTGCCCCCGCGGCTGTGGGCCGCTCGCCAGCCCCCTCCTCAGTCTGCCGTGAAGATGGCGACAGCTGCGCCCAGCGCTGCGCGTGCCGGGCTTAGGGCCGAGCGCCCTAGCTCAGGAGTAGACTGTGAGGTGTGTGGATTATCTCATCCAAGCTTCACAACCCGGTGGGGAAGCCAGTTTCCACCCCCCACGCACCTTGTATTTGAGGGGTTTTTGGAGTTTCTGCAAGGGTACACAGCTTTGCAAGGGCCAGGATGTACGTGCAGTAATTGCTGGTCGTAACAGCTGGCCTCTGCTGAACGTGCACTGTGTGCCAAGCCTGTGCCACGTGGATCAGCTCAGGGCGTCTGCTCAGCAGCCCCCTGAGGCGCTGTTCCTGTCCTCGTTCTCTGCTGAGGACATCCAGGCTCAGAGGATCAAGTAGCTTGCTCAGGGTCACCGCAGTGGAAAGAGCTAGGATATGACCCCAGAGTCGGTCTCACGCCCCGGCCTGTGCTTTTCTCTGTCTCTCCCTACCTCCCCTCTGAGCCCTTCTGGGCTTCCTGCTCCTGGCCAGGTGTCTGTTCCAAGCCTCGGTTAGTTGGCTTGCCTGTTCTCCTTTTCCCTCCAACATGGGCCGCTCGCGATGCCAGGACTCAGGCCGGTCATCCCCCGACGTCCCTCTCTCGTTAATTATGCTTCTGTGTTTGGAATTAGCATTTTCTTTCCCCGTTATACAGTGCTTACCTGTTGCTAATAACTGGTTAATTGACAAAGCCCATCATCTGATGAAGCCCATACCACCTTAAAGCTCTCCCCTCCGACGTCTCGCGCTCATGTTGTTTTTAGTTATAAAGTAAAAGTTAGGAGTTAACTCTAACTTAAGACTGTTTGGTTCCTAAGATTCGTATCCCATGCCTTATCTTTTCAGAGCCTCGGTTCACAGTAAGAGTAACTGGAGTAATTTGATTTCAACCCTGGTGTATTGCAGGGAGAGATGCATTTCTGTTGTGGGACTTCCAGCCTTGCCTTCCCAACTGTTTTGGTGGTCGATGAAATGGAGCCAAGACTACACTTGGCACTGAGTTTTTCTTTCTTTCTTTTTTTTTTTAACTTGCTTAGAAATTAACAAGCCTTAAAAGCTGAATTCTCAGGAAAACCATCCATATTACCCGTTCCTTAGGGAAAAAATTATATGTTGGCAATTGATAAGCAAAAACCAGGTATCCTTGTAAGAGCTGTGATATTTTACTTGCTATTGGCCCTTGAAGGAAAGAAAAGTCTTACCTGTTTAAATGTTACCCTGACTTACTACATGTATTTATGAGTGTCGTAACCCTCAGTCCAAAGCCTGTCCGCGTGGTTGTTGGGGTCTTGTGGTTTGGTGTCGGCCGGGCTTCTCGTCTTGAGACGCGTGAAGAGCAGGCGCAGTTGCGGCACCTCAGGCTCTGCCCGGCTCGCTGGCTGTTCAGAGAGCACTCGCCTGATCCTCAGCCAGGAAGGCAGGTGCTCACCTGTTTGACAGGTTGCCAGGACCTCAGCTCAGGCCTGACTTCCAAACCTGCTCTTCCCGCTCTGATCACGTGTGTGCGCGTACGGACCCCTCTACTGGCTCACTGATTACCAGGTCTGTATAATTCGAATATTGCACAGACCCTTGAAAATGCATTGTCTTTGAGACTTGGGAACCTTTTGGGATGTTACGTGGTTTGAACTAGCTGTAGCGTCAGAACCAGAGCTCACGAGGTCGGTCGGCGTGGAGCCTGACAGTGGAGCAGCGGCTAGTGGTCTTCAGACTCTGGGATTCCGGCCGCGTGCAGAGACGAGAGTTCCTATCACAGGGCGACTCTGAGGACCGCGGTGCGGCCTGGCTGTGCTGCCTCTGAAGCCGTTTGAACAATGCAGTGTGACGCCTCCCCCACCCCCTGCATGGCTTTATAACAGTAACATTGCACATCGCAAGAAGTTCAAAAACTATTTAAAGTGGTGCAGAGAGGGTGAGGAAAGCCACCAGTAAACTCAAGTCTGAAGATACTCACTGTCGGCACCTTAGCTCTTTCAAAGCACGCATATGTGTGTGTGTGTGTGTATCACCTTTTAGGATTTAAATAGCATTGTTACGCCTTGTGTGTGTGTGTGTGTGTGTATCACCTTTTAGGATTTAAATAGCATTGTTACGCCTTTTGTCCGGTGATCTCTCGTTCTCATTGAACATTCTTGCCACAGCGGTATATGTGGATCTAGCCAATCCTGATTTTTTTTTTAGATCTAGCCAATCTTAAAAACAACAGTATTTTGAGAGACTAGTAGACTCGCACGCAGTAACTCTCTGCCTGCTCGTTACCTAGTTGCCCCGCAGTGAGCGTCTGGTGTGGCCGTAGGACGGCGTCATGACCAGAATATGGATGCCGTCTGTTGACCCCACTCAGAACTCAGCAGTTTGACATCACTCGTTTGTGAGTGTGTGTGTGTGTGCATGTGTGTGTGTGTGTGTTTATACAGTTGTTTTAAACAGCTGCATATAGTCCATTGTAAGCATCATATTATTTTCACTGGGAAGAACCTGGGGTTGGAAATGGAGTTGCATCTGACTCTGACTCACCGACTTGCCTTGTCCTGGGGAAGGTATTTGAACTCTCCAGTCTGCCTACACATCATAAAATCCAGATAGTCACGCTTACGTCCCCTAATCCTAATCAGGCTTAAATAGAATGTGTATCTGGGCATAAGTAGTAACTCAGTAAACGTTAACTCATCCTTAAGTTGGGTGATGTAGTTCTGGCATAGAATATAGTGGTATTTATTTTGGTATATTTCAGATTCTGTTAATGACGTACGCGTAGCTTTTAGCTTGAGGAAACTCTCCCTATTATCTGTTGATTGAAAGATAGTAGAGTAGGTGAGGGCAGAGGGGCCCTCGATTGATCTATCCTGCACCAGCTGAAACAAGACTGTGTGTTATCACCTTTTACCTTTACAACAATCCTGTGAAACAGCGATCAGTCTCACAAGTAAGATAACGAACTTTAGAGAAATTAACCTCTCCCTGGTCTCCCAGTCTGAACTGGCCTTGGAACTCTGGGCCTTCTCCTCTTCTTGGTGAACTCGTCATTTTTACACTGTGGAGAACAGTCTGTGTGATATTATTTGGGCTTTAGTTTCTGACCATGTCTCACTGGGCCAAATGTTGCCACCTGTTCATTAGGCGCTTGAGGAATGAAATGGAATCCAGAAGTCAGGCTATCCTGCAGGAGAAGGCTAAAAAAAAAGGACAAAAAACAGCTTCTCCAGAGAAGCTTTCCACAGGGCCACCTAAGAGGAAATTAGCATGGGAAGTATTTTCATGAAGTGAATCGGTTGTATGAATTGGAGTTCTTTGAACTTGGATTTTTTAAAGAGGCTTTGTGTTGTTATTTACATGGTTTTCCCACAGGACTTTGATCACTTTATTACTATCTATTATTTAAATAACCATTGCTGTTCTATATTTTAACAAACTCTAAACTGGTATTCTTGTCTCTAGCCTTTTCCCATTGAATTCAGTCTTCTTGTTTTAATTTTTTGTAGTTTATTGGTGTTAATTGGAAACTTCCCTGGAATGGGCAAGGTGTAAAATGCCCTGGAAAGAGCACAGGTTCTGGAGTCATTTGGATCCCAGGTTTAATCCCTTATGGTCTGAAAATAGGCCAGTCATTTAACAGTCTGAGCCCTAATGACTTAAAGAGGGATGATAATGTGTATTTTGTAGAGTTGGTATGCTGCTGCTGCTAAGTCGCTTCAGTCGTGTCCGACTCTGCGACCCCATAGACGGCAGCCCACTAGGCTCCCCCGTCCCTGGGATTCTCCAGGTGAGAACACGGGAGTGGGTTGCCATTTCCTTTTCCAATGCATGAAAGTAAAAAGTGGAAGTGAAGACACTCAGTCGTGTCCGACTCTTAGCGACCCCATGGGTTGCAGCCCACGAGGCTCCTCCATCCATGGGACTCTCCAGGCAAGAGTACTGGAGTGGGGTGCCATCGCCCTCTCCAGGGTTGGTATGAGAGACAGAGATATAATACTTGTGTTGTATACAGACATTCCTGTATTATCAGTGCTTAATAAAAGGTAACTGTGGAAATTGTTCAGTTGAACATTTTCTCAAATCATTGTTTATCTTCTTTTTTGAGTTTATTTAAATAAGCATTGCCCCAGCTACTTTTTGGGGTGGAGTGGAATGTGGCCTAGGTTTTTGCGTTTCTTTCATTTATTTCCGTTTTAAAGGAAGCTGAAAGCAGAAGCCTCTTGAGCCTGCGCTGGATGTGGCTGGTGCTCTCCCTCCGTCGGTGGCGCCGTGTCCTTGGTAGTAGTTGAGGAAACGTGGAGCTGGGGCCCACGAACAGCAGAGCCCCTGCACCTCCAGACTGGCTGTGGTTGTAGGCCGCCTCTGTGAACACCGGGGCTTTTCTGTCGACGGAGGCAGAAGTAGATTCCTGGGGAGGCCCAGGAGCTGGGGCCGGCACCTTTGTGCCTCAGTCAGCACTGAGACCTTGACAGCTCGTGTCCCTTGCTCTAAAATTTTTAATCTTGTCCTCAATCTAATTCAAAAGACACATTTTAGAAAGAAGTTTATTTTCTTCTATTACGAGTAGTATATAATTTTATTCCCGAAGATTAGAAAGAAGGAGAAAAGGGAAATCACGTAATCACCCAACCACTGTTAATACTTTGGTGATTCTCCCTGGTTTTCTTCTGGCATAGCTTTCATTTTTTAGCTCGTTTGCAGTTTGATTTTTGGGTTGTCTTTTTTTATGTAACATCATGACTTAGAAATATTCACATATTATCAGTTCAGTTGCTCAGTCGTGTCTGACTGACTCTCTGCGACCCCATGGACTGCAGCACACCAGGCCTCCCTGCCCATCACCAGCTCCCGGAGCCTACTCAAACTCATGTCCATCAAGTCGGTCATGCCATCTAACCATCTCATCCTCTGTCATCCCCTTTTCCTCCTGCCTTCAATCTTTCCCAGCATCAGGGTCTTTTCAGATGAGTCAGTTCTTGGCATCAGGTGGCCAAAGGATTGGTGTTTCAGCATCAGCATCAGCCCTTCCAGTGAATATTTAGGACTGATTTCCTTTAGGACAGCCTGGTTGGATCTCCTTGCTGTCTAAGGGACTCTCAAGAGTCTTCTCCAACACCACACTTCAAAAGCATCAGTTTTTTGGTGCTCAGCTTTCTTTATAGTCCAACTCTCACATCCATACGTGACTACTGGAAAAACCATAGCTTTGACTAGACAGACCATTGTTGGCAAAGTAACGTCTCTGTTTTTTAATATGCTGTCTAGGTTGGTCATAGCTTTTCTTTCAAGGAGCAAGTGTCTATTAATATCATGGCTGCAGTCACCATTTGTAGTGATTTTGGAGCCCAGGAAAATAAAGTCTGTCAGTGTTTCCACTGTTTCTCCATCTGTTTGCCGTGGATTGATGGGGCCGATGCCATGATCTTTGTTTTTTGAATGTTGTGTTTTAAGGCAGCTTTTTCACTCTCCTTTTTCACTTTCATCAGGAGACTCATTAGCTCTTCTTCACTTTCTGCCATAAGGGTGGTGTCATCTGCATATCTGAGGTTATTGAGATTTCTCCCGGCAATCTTGATTCCAGCTTGTGCTTCATCCAGCCTGGCATTTCTCATGATGCACTCTGTGTAGAAGTTAAATAGGCAGGGTGACAATATCCAGCCTTGATGCATTCCTTTCCCAGTTTGGAACCAGGCTATCTACCGGTTCCATGTCCAGT
>SJYC01046557.1:0-13494 GCA_006408675.1 Madoqua kirkii | reverse complement strand
CCCCCCCCCCCCCCCCGGGTATTCTGGATTCTTCTCCCGATGAACCCTGGGAGCGGGATTACGGGGCTGGAGGTGGCCCTCTCTGCACAGTGTGCACGTGCCTGATGCCTGACCTGTCCACAGGCCTCCTGTCAGTGCTTTCCTGGCTTGTGGCTTCTGGATGCTTGGCCAGCTCTGGAGAGGCAAGTGTTGGCTGCACCATTTCACAGTGAGCTCGCCAGCACTGGGTCAGCAGTCTGCCTTGTTATGTGAAAGCTCGTTTTTAATTTGCCCTTTCTGATTATTGGTGAGTTACGACACTTTTTTGTATGCTTGACAGTCACACGTGCATTTTCTCTTTTGAACTGTGCTGCTGAAATAAGCCTGCTCTTGACGCATACCAACTCTGACTCTGCGGAAGTTCGAGCCTCTCGCGGTGGCTGTCGGCCGCCTGACCATTCCTTCTCTAGATGACTGGATTGGAGCCATCCTAACAGGGATGAACATTGCTCGTGCTTGACTCCATCCCTGCCTTTTAAATAAAACTCTTTGTCTGTCTTTTAAAAATAACAATTTTTAAAGCTTGTATAGAAATAACATGCTCAGTAACCCTATATTTGAAAATACAGAGAAGTAAAAGAAAAAAATCATGTTTTCACACCCCACTAAAGAGAGTTACTAACATTGGTGCTTTGCTTTATCATCTTAAAAAAGAAAAAAGTTCTTTTACACAATAAAGCTGTAGTCTTTCCCCTCTTAATATCAACATCATATCATAAAGGATACCCTGTCTTATTTAAAAACATCCGTGTAATTTTTATTTGGGTCTTGAATGTTGTTTATGTTAGTTTCCATGCGCCCCCGACCCCCTGGCCCTGAGGGTGGCCGAGGAGCACCTGTTTCTTGGTTTGTTCACTGAGCTGTGACGATCAACCCAGCTTCCCTCCCCGCCTCTTCTTCCAGGGGTCTGAAGATTACGAGGCCGCTCTGTTAGAAAAGGCAGCCCTTTTGGCTGAGCTGCGCTCAGAAAACCTCAGCAAGAGCACAGAGAACCACAGACTGCGAAGGAGCGTGAAGAAGGTCACCCAGGAACTGAGCAGCCTGCAGCAGGAGCGGGAGAGGCTGGAGAAGGCGCTGGAGGCAGCCCACCGGGAGAGGAGCAAGGGAGACCACAGCCTCCACGTGAGCTCCGTGCCGGGCCTCTGGGATGGGGCGGCTCGCCCGGGGGCTGTGTGGCTGGGTCTGGTTTTAGGGAGGTAGATACTCATCACTGAAAACTTAGAAAAACCCCCAATAGAAACTGTTTCACCTTCTCATCACCTAGAAATGACCAGTCTTAGCTGTTTGGCACTCTGGTCCTTTTATTCTCTCTCTCTCTCACAGACACGGACACGCGTGTGCACATTATTAGTATGGAGCTGAAAATGCATTTTTAAAACTTTTTGTCCATGCAGCAAAAAAAGTTAGTTCTCTGGCCAGGGATTGAGCTCGTGCCCCTACGTTGGAAGCGCAGAGTCCTAGCCGCGGGGTCACCAGGAAAGTCCCTGAAAATGCATTTCTGTGCTCTGTTCTGCTTTTTATTCTTTTATTTTGGTGTGCGGCCATTACGAGTTTTCTTGAGAAACATTTTTTTAAAAAAATATGTGAATACAGTAGTTCATCTCCTGAACGTGCTACAGCTTATTTAACCAGTCCTTACTGTAGGGTGTACAGTTCTTCATACTTTCTTCACTTTATAACAGGTTCTATAAGAAACATCACTATACATAAACACTTAACAACTGAATATTCCCTGATAGAGGTATAATTACTCGGTCAAAGACTATGCGTATTTTTAATGCTGTTTTATAGAAACATTCAAATTGTTCTCCAGAAAGATTATACCGTGCTCCCTGGAGGAGCGTGATCTTTTGAAAAGGCTGCTGAGTGTTAGTATTTAAAAAAGCTCTCTGAGTCTGGTAGACGGAAGCCACCTCTTACAGTCTCTGTTGTTCTCATTTTTGAGAGATTTACTCGCCTGGGGTCACGTCGCCGCGCTTCGTTTATTCCCGCTGCTGTGCGAGGCTCTAGTCTGAGTTTACGGTTACTCATCCACTTACTGCTGATGGAAATCTGGGCTGGACCTTGCCTTTGGCCATCCTCACTGATAGCCTGTTGAGGCAAACACATGTGTTTCCTGTTGTGATTCCTGTTACATCTAAACTTCAGTGTTCAGTGTTCATGGCAACCCACTCCAGTGTTCTTGCTGGGAAAATTCCACGGACGGAGATGCCTAGCAGCAGACAGTCCTCGGGGCTGCAGAGTCGCACACGACTGAGTGTGCACACGTCATATTCCACATTCAGCATCCCGAGAGTCACATCCACTTACAAAGCCTTGGTGCGCTCGGGTAGGATGGGGTCTGAGGCTGAGTGATCACTGACACTCCCTGCACGGGGGCCTGGGGCGGCTCGAGTCACGGGAGGGCCAGGGAGAGCCCACAGGCTCCAGGGGCCCCTGGTGGCTGCCCTTAGCAGGGGTAGGGCACCGGGATCCATAGTTTGAAGTCGTAATGCTGACACCAGCAAGGTGGGTGAAACGCCAGTGTTTGTCTGTTTTAACAGAAATTTCAGTAGACGGCAAGAGAGCAATAATGGAAACTCCAAAGTGAAAGTGAAGTCGTTCAGTCATGTCCGACTCTTTGCGACCCCATGGACTGTAGCCTATCAGGCTCCTCCGTCCATGGGATTCTCCAGGCAAGAGTGCCGGAGTGGATTGCCATTTCCTTCTCCAGTGGATCTTCCCAACCCAGGGATCAAACCCTGGTCTTCCGCATTGCAAAGCAGATGCTTTACCATCTGAGCCACCAGGGAATGGAAACTTAGGAAAATAAAAAATGTCGCCTAAAGTTCCACAGCCCTCCTAAAGTATCACGCTTCAGCCCTGCTGCACGGGGTCCCGGCTGAATCAGACGTGCGCTGTGTGGTCACCAGCTTTACCTCGAGTGTCTGCCCCGTGCCCCTCTCCCATGGCCCGCTCACCATGTGGTTTAGGCTCCAGAGCAGTCCTGCTGAAGGGTGCATATGCTCCTGGAATAGATTTCACATGGCTCACCTGATAATTTCCTGCTCTCTTGGACAGTCTGCCTGTTTCAGTAATACCACAGTGCATGTCTTTGGGCAGTAAGACATTGTTTTCTTGAAATGCCAAGGATCTGAGGAGTGAAGATCACTGGGCCAGATGATACAAATATTTTACACTAGTTAATCACGCTGCCAAGTTATTTGTTCAAAGGGCTGGATTGATTTATGCTGCCACCAGCAGTACTGGAGTCTGCCGGTTTATGGCATGTTATTAAGAAACCTTTTTCTCGTATTTATGCAGTGTTATTGAACAGCAAATGTATCTGGGCTAGATGCTGATGGAAATAATGTGGCACGACCTCTGAATGTTTTAATTTTTTCCTAAGGGAGATGAAATTGTTATACATGGCAAAATGCAAAGCAGTGGAAACCCAGAGCTAATTCATGCAGCTTATGTATTCAGTGCAGAAGATCCATGTGGCAGAGAGTAGTCAGGAAAACTTCCTAGGACAGAGGTCCCCAGAGTTTTTGGCACCAAGGACCAGTCTTCTGAAAGACAGTTCTTCCATGGACCGGGGGTGGGGAGGATAGTTTGGGGATGATTCACGCTCACTACATTTATTGTGTACTTTATTTTTGTTATTGTAACATCAGGTCCGCCTCAGGCCATCTGACATTAGGTTGAAGGGGTTGGGGACCCGTGCTCTTGGAGGAGATGACACTGGAGTTGAGTGAGCAGTGTGAGAATTGAGTCGTGTGGCTTTGCAGATGAGTAAAGAAAAAACTGTCCAGAAAGGGTCCTTCTATAGAGGTCAGTTTTCATAATCAATTCTTAGATCCTTCATTGTTGGATAATTTTCTTTCCCCCTTAGTTCAGTTTATCCCGTCTGTTCCCTATTATCATTATAAAAATGTTTATTCAGTAGAAATTGGATTTGGGGGCTACAGAGGCACGAGCGTGTGCGTGAGCGCGTGCGTGTGCACACACACACACACACACAAACCTATAAAATATGTAATTGCTTCTTTACCTTATAACTTACTCTTGGTAAACATTTGAAATGGCTGTATAACTGTATATCAAGGGGGGTACGCTATGGTTTATTTACCTATCCTTGTATTGTTAGACATTGTTGGTTTCATAATTCACTTATTCATGGAAACCCTGATGCATCCTAAAGGAATTTTGGACTGCAGTTGATAAGATTTCTAAATAATATGCACACATCTTTGTAAGGAGGCAGGGAATGCTTGGCAGGAAGTGGAAGGGGCATGTCACGGGCAGAGGGAGGGACTGGATCAGCGTCTACTCTGGGTGGGAGGTTTTCTTTCTTCGGGGGCCAGAAACTCTGTTCCTTAAGGAACTCAGGCAGAGAGAGGAGTGTGTCACCTCGGTAACTGCGCCTGGAAGCACAGGGCTGGCGGGAACTCTGAGAGCTGGCCTGTTTCCGGCGTCCACTCAACCCCAGCTCCGGGTGGTTGGACCCACCACCGCCAGGCCTGCTGCGACGGCCACTGCTCAGTTTATTGCAAGAGAGGAAGGAGGCCTCGCGCACTCAGCCCTGGTCAGGAGGCCTGAGGGCTGAGCTGCCGAGAGGCTCAGCTCGGGTCACAGGCTGGTTCTTCGTCAGAAGTGCGCTCGTGCAGGTGTGAGCCTGTGCTCGTCACTGGCGGCTCCCCCAGATCCCTCGCTGGGAAGGGGTCGGCGCCTCCCCAGAGTGAGCGCGGTGCTCTCGGGGCCCTGGGCGCCGGTGCCTCTGCGTCCCCGCAGGCGTGCGTACCTGCATCTCAGCGCGGAGCTTTGCTGCGTCGTCGCTCTTCCCTCTCGCGGACAGTCTGGCCCTGTCTTTGTGCTGCGTGTGTGGCATCACGGCAGCGTCTCTACTTGACCTCTGGCTTCATCCCGAGAGTTCGCTGTGCCCGTCTCGTCAGTGTGTTCTGTGCCCGATCCCGGGGGCACCGGCTTGTTCAGGGTCTGGGAAAATGTGCTGAGGTGACTTTTCCTTATGGTGCAGAGAGCACGCAGAGGTGGAGCGTGGCCTGTTAACTAAGCTCTCTATTAACTGGAGCTTCCCTCTCAGCAGCTGCTATTGCAAACAGAAACCCGGGCCTTCTGGCGGCCTCTGTGTCTGGCTTGGCAAAGGAAAGGAGTCCGTTCCTGCACTCAGCCCCACTGAGCGCTTCGTGCAGGCCCTCTGCTGGGCCTGGGGACAGCTCCCGAAAGGAGACAGAAGCAGGTGCCCACGGGAGCACGAGCAGGGTCGGAGAAGGTTCCCGGGGAACGCGACCTTCGAACTAGTTCTGAACTTTGAGTTGAAGGTTATGATGTAGGCAACAGAGAAGAGGGTTTTGTACAGAAGACGAAGGGACACAGGTGTGCGAGAGTGTGGTGTTTGGCGGAAGAAGTGTTTGGAGCGGTAGTGGACGGTGCTTTAACCTGGAGAGAGCTTGAGTTGTAGAGGGCCGTGCCACAGTTTGGGGGAGTGGACGTGACCTCTGGGGAGTGCGGCCCCCACTGAGGGGGACTTAAGGAGAGGGTTGTTAGGATCAGGTGCGCAGTTTAGAGAGCCTTATCTGGTGGACGTCTGGAGAGTGGATTGGCTGCAGAGAGCCCCGAGACAGGAAGATGAGAACAGACGTGGCCTGCGAGGCCGGCGAGAAGCCAGGGGGAGGGGAAACGAGAGGAGCCTGCTCCTCTGCAGCGGGCGCTCAGGTGAGCCTTCTGGGCTGTCCGGGTGCATATCCAAAGCTTCCCACCAGGACTCTTGAATAATCAGCATGTACTTGAACTCCCCGCCTCCCACAGGTAGAGAGCTGAGAAACATTGGTAAGAAGATATGTTCCAAAGCAGACAGCGAGGGGGACCTGCTGTTTTAGCACACGGAGCCCAGCTCGGTGCTCTGTGAGGACCCAGACGTGTGGGGTGCGGGGTGGGTGGGAGGGGGCTCCGAGGGAGGGGATGTATGTGTACAGAGGGGCCTCCCTGGGGGCTCAGCTGGTAAAGAACCCCCCTGCAGTGCGGGAGACCTGGTTCTCTCCCTGGGCTGGGACGCTCCCTGGGAGAAGGGACCGCTGCCCACTCCAGTGCTCTGGGCTGGGGAATCCCATGGACCGCGGCTCGTGGGGTCGCAGCGTGGGACACACCTGCGCGACTGCCTGCCGCTTCACCTTCGCAGCCGATTCACCGTGTTGAGCGGCTGAAACTAACGCAGCAGCAAGGCAGCCGCGTGCTGAGCCGCGCAGTCGCAACACCAGCAAAGGAAAGCGCGCGCCACACGTTGGTCTTTTTCTCGGTTCACATCAGCTCCACCTTCAGCATCCTTTTGGGTAGTGAGAATTGCTGTCAGAGTGGTAGAAGGGAAGCAAATGTGACTTCTTGGGTGTGGATTTCCTTGGTGGACTTTGCAGTTAATAGAAGGACTGCCTGTCTTCCCCTTGGCGCTCACAGGCCTGCGATCGGGCATAGAACAGGTTATTCCCATTACACAGACGAACCGGAGCCTCAGAATTTAAATGGCTTTTTGAAAAAAGACTTTAAATGGCTTGATCGTGGTCACAGAGAAGAGGATAAATAATGTGACGTGGATCCAGGACTGTGGACTCTCTTTAGTTTCAGGACTTTGCCTAAGATACTATTGCTGAGGCTATGCCAGACCATCAGTAATTATGTTAAGAATACTGTGCTTTTGGCAGAAAGGAAGACTGATAATTTCAGCTTTTCAGTGGACCACAATAATCTGTTTTCAAGACCCCCCAACTTGTATCTGGGCTATGTGAAGCTTGCAACCTGTCATTTGCTTTTTCTGTGTTTCAAAAACATTTTCAGAGGTTTGTGGACAGTCATAAAGTTAAATGCATTCGGGTCACGGGAAAAGGGTGGCGAGTGAAATGGAGGCAGGAGAGGCGCCCGCTGCGATCGTGGCCGCAGGGCTCGAGACGGGGCTTCACACCCGGGTGGCCGTTCCTGGCAGCGACAGGAAAAAGGGAAATTCAGTTCCATGGTCTCCAGGGTCTGTAAAGATGAAGACGTTAAGATACAGGGACGGCCTTTGCTGGCACTGAGGCCTGAGGGAAGTGTTGCCTCTGGTGGGTTTCTGTAAGGAGTTCTCTGAGCAGCATACACAGCCCTCGACAATATTCCATTCAGTACGAGCAGTTTTGCCCGGGGCCAGATCAGTGTCAGCTCCGTGGGAAAGCCTGTAAGTGTTTAGGCTTTCAGTGCCCGGGACTGCCTTGCTGTTTCCCAGTATTCTCGTTTCTTGGACAAGAATCACAGAGTCAGCTGGAAATAACACTGCGGCTCTGTCTTGAGACGATCCCTCCCTCGAAGCCGTTGCCGTGGTCCCCTGTCGAGCAGCACGGGCCGAACCAGCCTCTCTTGGATGTGGTCGAACCATCCTGTGCTCGTGCCAAACCATGCACTGCTGCCTCACTGTGCCCCCCCCCAAGCATTTTGGAAGGAGACAGTGCCTGTCTGAAGACCCAGCTTGGATCCGCGGCGTCTGCATTCACGGCGTCTGCATTCACGGCGTCTGATGGCGCGTGAGCACGAGACGTTTGGCAGGGAGGGTCGGTGCGTTGACTGTGGCTTTGTTGTAACTGCCTGTGATGGCGGTGGCCCCATGCCGGCGCCCAGCACGTGTCTTTGTCTGCAGTTTGCTCATTTGTTTGTTGAAGGAACAGTTACTGAGTATTTGCAGTGGTTGGGCCACTGTGGGTGGGCTCGCGTGAATCCAAGCTTCAGCCTCTACCTCGGGAGTCCTATTCACGGAAAAGGAAAAACAAGGTCAAAAAGTGAGGGTCTCACAGATAGATCCCCGTCATTGTATTATACCTCCTCACCAGCAGAGGGACCCAGAGCTCTTTAAAGAAATTCAGGAGGCCTTTGCAAAAAAAAGTCAGAGCCCCCACCCCCAATATTCCCAAGTCGATCTTCTGACTGTGATGTTCACAATGTCCTAGCTTCTGTGGTCTGGGGCTTCCCCAGTGGCTCAGATGGCACAGAATCTGACTGCCGTATGGGAGACCGGGGTCTGATCCCTGGGTCAGGAAGATCCCCTGGAGAAGGGCATGGCTACCCACTCCAGTGTTCTTGCCTGGAGAATCCCACGGACAGAGGAGCCTGGTGGGCTGCAGTCCATGGGGTCACAAGAGTCAGACACGACTGAGTGGCTTCCCTGGGACTTTCCCTGCGCTCCAGCAGGGGTGCGGCTTGGGTTCCTGGATCCTTGCTCTCGCGTCTCTGGCTTTGATGACCTTGTTTGGCTCCAGAGACTCGAGGTGCTCTGTGTGTGTATTTAGAAATATCCTGTCCATTCTCACAAATAACTTGGCGGCTTAGTTGGTTCCTAGTGTTCTTGCCTGGAGAATCCCAGGGACGGGGAGATGTGTATAAGAGACAGTGTGTGTGGTGTGTGTGTCTGTGTGTGTGGTGTGTGTGTGTGTGTGTGTGGTGTGTGTGTGTGTGATGTGTGTGTGTGTGTGGTGTATGTGTGGTGTGTGTGTGTCTGTGTGTGTGTGGTGTGTGTCTGTGTGTGTGTGGTGTGTGTGTGTGTGTGTGTGTGTGTACTGGAGGACAGCAGAGGCTTGTCTTGCTTTTGCATGAGCAGGGGGCGGAGAGGACCAAGTCACAGGCCCTCCCTTCTCCTCTGAGGGCCCTGGTCACTCTTCGTTGCTTTAGCCTGTTCCCCAGACTGTCTGCCATCGCTCCCGCCTGTTATGAGACCTGTCCCCTGCTACTGACAAGTGTGTGCTTCAGAACCTGGGCCCTCAGCTCTGTGGGGGTGCATCCACTGCCTACAGCCCCCAAATCTAGGTAAAGTTGTATCCGTTACCCAACTGGCTGATCCCATGTGCTTTGACAGGGGCAGGTTTGATTCCAGGGTGGTTCAGCCTCAGCCTCTCTGGTCTTCTCGCGTGTTTGACCCCAGGTGAGGTTGCAGCAGCATTCAGGACATCTCTTGGTGAACTGTCATTCACAGCTGGCACTTGGAGATGGTGTCTGTAGGGTGCTTGTTGGGGCCAAGACCGCAGCCATGAGGCAGTGTGACCTGTTGTCCAGTTGCTACGTCCCGCCCGACTCTGCAGCTGCAGCGTGCCAGCCTTGTCTGTCCTCCGCTGTTTGCCGGAGTGATTCTTACCAAGGGTCAAAGCTCCTCTCCCCCCAACCCCTGGCCTTTGTTTTTAAGGTCAGGTGTGAAGAGTTTGAATTGGTGCCCTTTTCGGACGTGCAGTTTAAATGATCTGTGTGAGAGAAGTTTAGTCTTTGCAAATCCCAGCTCCTCATAAGAGAAGCAGAACGCAGAGTCTTGGGAGTCAGATTGGGTTTGAACCCTGGCTCTTTCGCTTGCCGGCTGTGGGTCTGGGAACCAGCTACTTTGCCTCTGCTGCTGCTAAGTCACTTCAGTCATGTCCGACTCTGTGTGACCCCATAGACGGCAGCCCACCAGGCTCCCCCGTCCCTGGGATTCTCCAGGCAAGAACACTGGAGTGGGGTGCCATTTCCTTCTCCAGTGCAGGAAAGTGAAAAGTGAAAGTGAAGTTGTTCAGTCATGTCCAACCCTCAGCGACCCCATGGACTGCAGGCTACCAGGCTCCTCTGTCCCTGGGAGTCTCCAGGCAAGAGCACTGGAGTGGGGGCCACTGCTTCTCTGTGATGTCCACCTCTTGGTAGAAAACCAGGGACTGGCAGTGAGGGCTCTGTGAGAAAAGACAGAGCCTCAGTGTAACGCCGGGCGTGTCAGCCGTGGTCAGTAAGTACCAGCTGTTCTGCTGTTGATGGTCTTGGGCGCTAGAAGTGCACCCGTTCAGTGGGCGTCTCTGGGACACGGGGAGATGGTGGCAGACTCTGGTGGAATCTCACCGTCAGTAGGTGCTTAACTCTAAGCTTCTAAGCCAGTTACTTCATTCTTCTGAACTTACATTTCTGTTTAGTTCAGTCACTCAGTCGTGTCTGACTCTTTGCGACCCCATGAATCGCAGCACACCAGGCCTCCCTGTTCCTCACCATCTCTCGGAGTTCACTCAGACTCACGTCCATCGAGTCCCTGATGCCATCCATCCATCTCATCCTCGGTCGTCCCCTTCTCCTCCTGCCCCCAATCCCTCCCAGCATCAGAGTCTTTTCCAATGAGTCAGCTCTTCGCATGAGGTGGCCAAAGTACTGGAGTTTCAGCTTTAGCATCATTCCTTCCAAAGAAATCCCAGGGCTGATCTCCTTTAGAATAGCTTGGTTGGATCTCCTTGCAGTCCAAGGGACTCCAAGAGTCTTCTCCAACACCACAGTTCAAAAGCATCAATTCTTCGGCGCTCAGCCTTCTTCACAGTCCAACTCTCACATCCATACATGACCACAGGAAAAACCATAGCTTTGACTAGACGGACCTTTGTTGGCAAAGTAATGTCTCTGCTTTTGAATATGCTATCTAGGTTGGTCATAACTTTTCTTCCAAGGAATAAGCGTCTTTTAATTTCATGGCTGCAGTCACTATCTGCAGTGATTTTGGAGCCCCCCAAAATAAAGTCTGACACTGTTTCCACTGTTTCCCCATCTATTTCCCATGAAGTGGTGGGAACGGATGCCATGATCTTCGTTTTCTGAATGTTGAGCTTTAAGCCAACTTTTTCTCTCTCTTCTTTCACTTTCATCAAGAGGCTTTTTAGTTCCTCTTCACTTTCTGCCATAAGGGTGGTATCATCTGCATATCTGAGGTTATTGATATTTCTCCTGGCAATCTTGATTCCAGCTTGTGTTTATTCTAGCCTGTTTCTCATGATGTACTCTGCATAGAAGTTAAATAAGCAGGGTGACAATATACAGCCTTGATGTGTTCCTTTTCCTATTTGGAACCAGTCTGTTATTCCATGTTCAGTGCTACTCAGTTCCTGACTAATTCCCTTGAGATTTGTTCAACAATTTTCTTTCCATTCTGTTCTGTTGCCACTGCTAAGTCACTTCAGTCATGTCCCACTCTATGTGACCCCATCTCTGCTGGACAGCTCCCATCCCCGCTGGATAGCTTTTACAGTGTTACCAGGAAAGGCTGTTTAGCAAAATCCAAAACCGATTTTTTATATTATCGTGAAGTTTAGCTATAGAATTATATCTAAGCTTGGTTTCTCTCCTCCCTATTCCTTCCCAACCCCCACAGCATGGACTCTGAATTTTTATTCTCATTGTCTGATGATAATTAGTATAAAATACTTTTTTCAAGATTACGCACCAGTGTTGTAGGTTCTTGTCTGTTCTTTGTGGTTTCTTGAAAGTTCCCATCAGTGTAGTTTATCAACCACAGTTGGCTCAAGTGTTAAGCTAAGCATTGTGGTAACATAGGGAATTTAGAGGAATTACAGGATCCTAGAGTATTAGAATTTGGAGTGAACTCAGAGATCAGCGATCAGCTGCCTTATTTACAGATGAAGAAATGAAGATATAAAGTGACTTTTGCAAGGTTGTGTATGCCTCTGGAATATGCCACCAGAACATTCACTTCAATAAAGTGAGGCATAAAAGAAACTTTTCATATATTTGAGGCATTTCCTCATAGGTGCTCCTGATCGTCTCGCCCAGAGACTTCTTCACTAGTTTCTGATCCTTGCAGTTTCTGATTTGTTTACCTAGCTTCCATTTATTCTTTAGTATCATGGTCCTTCTTTAGTCCTTGAGTAAGTAGATTTTGTTTGTTTTTGTTTTCTTGCAGTTTTATTAAGATAAAATTGACATACAGCACTGCAGAAGTTTAAAGTATATACCATAATGGTTTTTGAAAAGAACTTTTATATTTTCTATTGGAGTATAATCAATTAACAGTGTTTGATAGTTTCAGGTGAACAAAGGGACTCAGTCATACATATACATATATCCATTCTCCCCAAAAATGATTTGACTTATATACATCGTGAAGTGATATCACAACAAGTTTAGGGAATATTCATCATTTCATATGTAGATACAAAATGAAAGAAATAGAAAACTTGTTTCCTTGTGATGAGAACTCTTAGGATTTACTTTGTTAATAACCTTCACTTATAACATGCAGTAGTGTTAATTATATTTATCGTATTGCCAACATCTGATGGATCATGGAAAAAGCAAGAGAGTTCCAGAGAAACATCTATTCTAGTTTAAGGCAGGAGAAAATGCCACTGTGGTTCCCAGCACACAGAGGGTGATGCTCAGCACCTCAGGTTCCTCCTCTTCCTTCCTCTTTCGCTGCCTTTTAATTGTGTGGCAGGTGCTGGCTCAGGGCTTGGGGTGATAAAGCATAGCCCCCGAGACTCTCTGTCAGACCCTGCTGGCTAATAAGTGTGGCCTGCCCTTTGACCAGTCAAGGCAACAAAGCCGTACATTCCTTCTTTGATCAACAGTCACCTCTCCTCTGGAGAGAGTGCTTGTGCGTCCCTTTCCAACCCCTTGATTCCTCTAGGAGGGGCGTCAGAACCCTTTTCAACGACAGACTCGGGTGTGAGTGGCTCATGTGGGGCTGCTGGCTTTGAAGGCCGTTTCCATCACTTCTCATCGGGAATTGCTATCGTCTTTCTGGGGCACAAACAGAGAGACTTTCCTTTATCTCTGGCTTTTCCTGTATAATTTTTGTGCCAGGCCCTCTCCTGGGCGCTGAGGAGACAGGACTGAATCAAATCAGATGCAGTCTCTGAAGAATCTAGCAGAGAAATACCGTGGAAACTCCGACAAGAGCTAAAGCCGAGCATGATGATGCTCCAGGAAGACTGGCCCGAGTGCTTTGGGAGCACGGAGAACAGAATCGTGCTAAGAGAGGAGGGGAAAGAGGGCTTCACGGAGGAGGTGGGTGTGAGCTGAGACCCGAAGGACAAGCCCCTGTTTGCCTGGAGGCCGGGGGTGGGGACGGGTTTCCGGTAAGGGAAGGCCTGGGTCGAGGCTGGGGTGTCGTGAATGAGCCCGGCACGGGTCGCAGGCGGGGCTGGGGGGAGGGCGGGTATGCCCCATTGCATCGCTGGGGTGCCTCGCCTGGTGCCCGGCACCTCGAGGGGTGCGCCCCGACCCCTGCTCGGTCTGAGCTTCCCCGCCTTTGTCCGTTTGTCTGCCCTCAGCTGGGCTGCCTGCTCAGAATCACACCGCTCACGCGGTCACTGGTCTCTGTGGCATGCACTGTCTCATTTCCGTGGTCTCCATTTAGTTTTTGAGCGTGTGAATTCTTTGTTTGTCTTCCCTGGAGGCTCAGACAGTAAAGGGTTTGCCTGCAATGCGAGAGACCTGGGTTCGATCCCTGGATCTGGAAGATCCCCTGGAGAAGGAAATGGCAACCCACTCCAATATTCTTGCCTGGAGAATCTCATGGACGGAGGAGCCTGGGGGATTACAGTCCATGGGGTCACAAAGAGTTGGACATGACTGAGCGACTTCACTTCACTCATTCTTTGTCCAAATAACTCTTCTGGAGAGAAAACACAGAGGCAGAGCTGCTAGGTGAGT
>SJYC01046556.1:0-56662 GCA_006408675.1 Madoqua kirkii | reverse complement strand
CAGGATGTCTGGCTCTACACAAGTAATCATACCATCGTGATTATCTTGGTCATGAAGATCTTTTTTGTACAGTTCTTCTGTGTATTCTTGCCACCTCTTCTTAATATCTTCTGCTTCTGTTAGGTCTATACCATTTCTGTCCTTTATCAAGCCCATCTTTGCATGAAATGTTCCCTTGATATCTCTAATTGTCTTGAAGAGATCTCTAGTCTTTCCCATTCTGTTCTTTTCCTCTATTTCTTTGCATTGATTGCTGAGGAAGGCTTTCTTATCTCTTCTTGCTATTCTTTGGAACTCTGCATTCAGATGCTTATATCTTTCCTTTTTTCCTTTGCTTTTCACGTGTCTTCTTTTCACAGCTATTTGTAAGGCCTCCCCAAACAGCCATTTTGCTCTTTTGCATTTCTTTTTCCATGGGGATAGTCTTGATCCCTGTGTCCTATACAGTGTCACGAACCTCAGTCCATAGTTCATTAGGCACTCTGTCTATCAGATCTAGTCCCTTAAATCTATTTCTCACTTCCAGTGTATAATCATAAGGGATTTGATTTAGGTCATACCTATATGGTCTAGTGGTTTTCCCTACTTTCTTCAATTTAAGTCTGAATTTGGCAATAAGGAGTTCATGATCTGAGCTACAGTCAGCTCTCAGTCTTGTTTTTGCTGACTGTCCACTTCATGGCAAATAGATGGGTAAACAGTGGCAGACTATTTTTGGGGCCTCCAAAACCACTGCTGATGTTGATTGCAGCCATGAAATTAAAATACACTTACTCCTTGGAAGAGAAGTTATGACCAATCTAGACAGAGTATTCTAAGAGGGCAATGGCACCCCACTCCAGTACTCTTGCCTGGAAAATCCCATGGATGGAGGTTGTAGTCCATGAGGTCGCTAAGAGTCAGGCACGACTGTGCGACTTCACTTTCACTTTTCACTTTCATGCACTGGAGAAGGAAATGGCAACCCACTCCAGTGTTCTTCCCTGGAGAATCCCAGGGACAGAGGAGCCTAGTGGGCTGCCATCTATGGGGTCGCACAGAGTTGGACATGACTGAAGCAACTTAGCACCAGCAGCAGCAGACAGAGTATTAAAGTCAGAGACATTACTTTGCCAACAAAGGTCTGTCTAGTCAAGGCTATGGTTTTTCCAGTAGTCATGTATGGATGTGAGAGCTGGACTATAAAGAAAGCTAAGTGCCGAAGAACTGATGCTTTTGAACTGTGGTGTTGGAAAAGACTCTTGAGAGTCCCTTGAACTGCAAGGAGATCCAACCAGTCCATCCTAAAGGAGATAAGTCCTGAATATTCATTAGAAGGACCGATGCTAAAGCTGAAACTCTAATACTTTGGCTACCTGATGCAAAGAGCTGACTCATTTGAAAAGACCCTGATGCCGGGGAAGATCGAAGGCAGGAGTAGAAGGGGACAAGAGAGGATGAGATGGTTGGGTGGGTGGCATCACCAACTCAATGGGCATGAGTTTGAGTAAACTTCAGGAGTTGGTGATGGACAGGGAGGCCTGCTGTGCTGCAGTCCATGGGGCCGCAATGAGTCAGACACAACTGAGTGACTGAACTGAACTAAGGGTGGTGCCTTGATCTAATAGGATTAGTGTCCTTATAAGAAGAGATATCAGAGAAGGCTCATGCTCACTGTCTATGTGCATCCAGCCTGGAAAGGCCATTTGAGGAAACAATGAGAAGACAGCCATCTATAATGCAACAGGATAGAAGACCCAGAAATAAGTCTATGCACCTATGGTCAATTAATCTATGACAAAGGAGGCAAGACTAGACAATGTTGGAAAGATAGTCTCTTCAACAAATGGTGCTGGGCAAATGGAACAGCCACATGTAAAAAATTATTTTAGATCATTCCTTAACTCTATACACAAAAATAAGCTCAAAATGGATTAAAGACCTAAATGTGAGACAGGACACTATAAAATTCCTACAGGAAAATATAGCAGAACACTTTTCTGACATAAATCACAGCAACATGTTTTTCAATCCATCTCCCAGAATAATGGAAATAAAAGGAAAAATAAATGGGACCTACTTAAAAGCTTTTACACAGCAAAGGAAACAATAAACAATGAAAAACTACAGATTGGGATAAAATATTTGCAAATGATGTGGCCTATAAGGTATTAGTCTCCAAAATTTACAAACAGCTTACGATGCTTAAGTAAAGTGAAGTGAAGTCACTCAGTCATGTCTGACTCTTTGCAACCCCGTGGACCGTAGCCCACCAGGCTCCTCCATCCATGGGATTCTCCAGGCAAGAATATTGAAGTGGGTTCCCATTTCCTTCTCCAGGGGATCTTCCCGAATCAGGGATTGAACCCAGGTCTCCCACACTGCAGGCAGATGCTTTAACCTCTGAGCCATCAGGGAAGCGTAATAGCATCAAAACAAACAACCCACTCATAAAATGGGCAGAAGACCTGAATAGACATTTCTCAAAAGAGGACATACAGATGGCCAAGAGGCACATGAAAAGACATTCAACATTGCTATTAGTTATTAGAGAAATGCAAATTAAAACTACAATGAGATATCACCTCACAGCAGTCAAAATGGCCATCATCAAAAAATCCACAAACAACAAATGCTGTAGAAGATGTGGAGAGAAGGGCACCCTCTTAGACTGTTTGCAGGGATGTAAATTGGTACAGCCACTATGGAGAACAGTATGGAGGTTCTCTAAAAAACTAAGAATAGTGCTACTGTATGACGCTGTAATCCCACTCCTGGGCATATATCTGGAGAAAAACATGATCTGAGAGGATACATGCACCCCAATGTTCACTGTAGCAGTATTTACAATAGCCAAGACATGGAAGCAACCTAAATACCCATTGGCAGAGAAATAAATAAAGAAGATATGGTACATATAAACAATGGAATATTACTCAGCCATTAAAGAGAATGAAATGCCATGTGCAGCAACATGGACCTACAGAGTGTCATACTGAATGAAGTTGGAGAGGAGAAATATCATGTGACATCACTTATATGTAGAATCTAAGAAGAAATGATACAAACGAACTTACAAAACAAAAACAGACTCACAGACTTAGGGGAAAAAAAACTTATGGTTGCCAGGGGGAAGGGATAGTCAGTGCCTTTGGGAAGGTCAAGTATACACTACTATATTTATTTTTTAAATTTATTTTTTTTTAACACCAGAAGTCTAAGATCAAGGTCTGGCTGATTCCATTTCTAACAAGGACTTCCTTCCTAGCTGTCTACTGTTTTTCCCCCAAACTTTTTATTTTGCATTGGGATATAGCCAATAAACAATGTTGTGATAGTTTCAGGCGAACAGTGAAGGAACTCAGCCAACCATATACATGTATCTATTCTCCCCTAAACCCTGTTCCCCTCTAGGCTGGCATATAATATTGAACAGAGTTCCATGTGCTATACAAAAGGTTTCTGTTGGTTACTCACTTAAAATATATACACTGCTATATTTAAAATGGATAACTAACAAAGAGCTACATGGAACTCTGCTCAATGTTATGTGCCAGCCTCGATGGGAGGGGGCTTTGGGGGAGAATGGATACATGTATATGTATGGCTGAATGCCTTTGCTGTTCACCTGAAACTACCACACATTGTTAACTGGCTATATCCCAATACAAAATAAAAAGTTTCAAGTTTTGGGAAAAAAAAGTAGACTGCCATCTACAAGCCAAGAAGGAAGCCCTTGTTAGAAATGGAATCAGCCAGAACCTTGATCTTAGACTTCCTTCTAGTCTCCAGAACTGTACAAGAACACATTTCTGTTGCTTAAGTCACCCAGTCTATGGTATTGTTATGGTAGCCCAAGCTAAGACAATGGTTATGTAGGAGAATGTACTTGTCCTTGGGAAATGCACAGGGAAGTAGCCAAGAACAAGGAGCCATCATGTCTGCAACCTACTATAAAGTGGTTCGTAAAAAGGAAATAATGCCTATATATAAAAATGTGTATATAGAGAGAGGATGGAGGGAAGGAAGGAGGGAGAATCACAAAGAAAATGCAGTAAAATACTAACAATTGTTGAATCTGATTGAAGGGCTTATAGGAATTCTCTGTATTATTCACAGAAATTCTCTCTCAGTTTGAAATTATTTCTAAATAAAAGGTTTAAAAAATTAACTGGTCCTTTGGGGTATGGGTTCATTAGGAATTTGAGCAGTATTTTAGACCAATAATATTTATGGAATCTTTCCAATCTGATTAGGCTCACTTTATCAGAGACTATTTCCTTACCTGGGCACAGTATTGGCTCCTTACTGCCATGCTTCAAAGTCTCCTATCTTACTTCACTCTCTCTGTAGTCCTGCATCTACAGGATAAGCAAATTGTCAACATTCTAAAGATGAGGCAGTTGCAGTTGAAAGTGGCTTGCCTGGGTGACCTTCACCAATGACCCTGGCCGAAATGTATCCAGGGCGCTAGAAAGCATTTCCCTGTTTCCCACAGGTATGAAGCACTGAAACATCTCCCTTTTCTTTGTGTGAGACAGAGCACATGCTTCTAGCCATGCTCACCTCGAACATGATAATGATTCTGGACACTTTCTCTTCTCACTTCCTCCCTCCATCCTGTATAAACAGAAAGACAAGTGTTCTGATCCCAAACCATACACCACCACAACCACCCTCATTGCCACCATCACACTTGGTCTCCTTTTCGTGGGGAAGCAGAGTCCAGAATCTCCAGTGCCCCAGTCACTTGGCATAGCTAGCTGGGAAGATGGGATGGGCTTAAGGGCTTCTCTGGGAGAACCCTGGGCAGCCTCCAGAAGCAGGCTCAGCCTTGGCCTACATGTTACTGTGAAACCTCTCTGCTGCTTAGGATGTAGTAGTGCTTTCTTCCACTCTCTGAGCTCAGAGGGCCTCTTAGGGCCCATTCTCTGAGGGGTCAGCCAGCCCTGCTACTCTCCCCAGGAAACCCTGTAGAAAAAGTATCCTCCAGCCAGTCCCACTTCAGCCCTTTCTGTGTTCCCCACCAACATTCCTCTCAGTGGAATTTACTTCTCCAAATTCTGGCTGAATTTCCTCTTGCCTGGGCCCTTCCTGCACTCTCTTCTCAGCTTCAGCAAGCACCCCCACCACCTCCCGCTTCCTCGGGTCCCCACCCTGAGTGGCACCCAAGTGTGAAAAGTACTTTTGATAAGCCTCTGTGTATTGGCTCTTGGACCCATTCATCAGTGAGCCAAGTGCTGGATCTTGTGCTGGGTATGAGGGATCACCCTCTGCCCCTGGGGAACTGACAAGACTGTACTGGAAGTGTGCCTTGTGTGACACAGTCCCCTTGTGTACCAGGAGCCCAGTTCTAGCCACTTCCCTGCTAATGGGATCTCTGCCCTTTCCCCTGGGACCCAGCTGGGCCCACGGCCCAGTCTCTCCATGCTCCGGATGAGGGCAGTGCCCTAGGAGGGTGGCAATGTTGCCTTAGTACCCTCCACCCACAGAGGGCCCATCACTCACCCTGGAATCTTATGAGGGAAAAGGAATCTCTATTTTGTTTGGAACAAAAACACTGTAGATCAACTATACTTTGATAAAACCAGTAAATTTCCAATAATATAAATGTAAATGATGGAGTAATAATTTAGGATTAAGAGGATATAGTTCTAGAAGTTTTTTTTAAGCTCTCATAACTAATATTTTGGAAAATATCTTTTCCCTGATATAGTTTGTTTTATTTATCCTCTATAAACATTTAGTTGGATTTTAAAATAGTACCCTTTATGATGGCATCACCAACTTCTTTCAGCTGGAGATAGCATAGCATAGTGAAAATTGCACAAGCTCTGGCAAAAAAAAAAGACCAAGAAATTAACATATTCAAGTTAAGATATGGTAAAATGAAGAAAGTCACCAAACAATGGGAATTTATATTAAAAAAAAAAACATACAGAAAGTCTGTAGCTAAAAATCACAGTAAGTGAAAGTAAGAAATCAACAGAAGGTTCTACTAGGAATAAAACCACCAAGGCAAAAAAAAAAGACCAAGAAATTAACATATTCAAGTTAAGATATGGTAAAATGAAGAAAGTCACCAAACAATGGGAATTTATATTAAAAAAAAAAACATACAGAAAGTCTGTAGCTAAAAATCACAGTAAGTGAAAGTAAGAAATCAACAGAAGGTTCTACTAGGAATAAAACCACCATGCTGCTGCTGCTACTGCTGTTGCTGCTAAGTCGCTTCAGTCTGACTCTGTGCGACCCCACAGCAGCCCACCAGGCTCCCCCTTCCCTGGGATTCTCCAGGCAAGAACACTGGAATGGGTTGCCATTTCCCTCTCCAATGCAGGCAAGTGAAAAGTGGAAGTGAAGTCACTCAGTCGTGTCTGACTCTTAGCGACCCCATGGACTGCAGCCCACCAGGCTCCTCCATCCATGGGATTTTCCAGGCAAGAGCCACCATAAGACCCAGCAATCCCACTTCTAAGCATATACCTTGAGGAAACCAATACTGAAAAAGACACATGTATCCCATTGTTATTGCAGCACTATTAACAATAGCTAGAACATGGAAGCAACCTAGATGTCCATTGACAGATGAATGGATAAAGAAGTTGTGGTCCATATACACAAGGAAAAATTACTCAGCCATAAAAAGGAAGGAACACATTTGAGTCAGTTCTGATAAAGCGGATGAACCTAGAACCTATTATACAGAGTGAAGTGAGTCAGAAGAGAAAGATAAACATATTCTAATGCATATATACAGAATCTAGAAAAATGGTACTGAAAGATTTATTTACAGGGAAGCAATGGAGAAACAGACATAGAAAATAGACTTATGGACATGAGAGAGGAGAGGGTGAGATGTATGCAAAGAATAACATGTAAACTTAATTACCATATGTAAAATAGCCAACAGGAATCTGCTGTATTATTCAGGAAACTCAAAGAGGGGCTCTGTATCAACCTAGAGGGGTAGGATGGGGCAGGAGATGGGAGGGAGGTTCAAAAGGGAGGGGATATATGTATACCCATGGCTGATTCATGTTGAGGTTTGACAGAAACCAACAAAATTCTGTAAAGCAATTATCCTTCAATTAAAAAAAATTAAAAAATCAACAGAAGGTTTTAGTAGCAAACTGGAAACAGGTGAGGCGTAGACAATAGAAAATAGAAAATATCATTACTGAATTACAGAGAGCTAAAAAAATGGAAAACAATGAAAAGAAAGAGACTCAAGGCACATGGTGAAAAAAATCTAAAAGATGCAGTCACAGAAAGGGAGGCGTCTACTGCCGAGTATTGGTGAGGGTGTGGAACAGCGGAAATTCTCCTCTGCTAGTGGGGATGTAAAATGGTATAGCCACTTTGGAAAATATCAATAGTTGCTTCAAGAGCTAACAATACATCTATCATATGGTCCAGCCATTCGATTTTTATGTATATACCAAACAGAAATGTGTACATATGTGCACTAAATAGCATGTACTAGAATGTCCAGAGGAGTTTTACTGATAACAGCCAAAAATGGTTTTTATTTCAGGTTGATCAGCCACAGAATGGATAAAGGATCAAATAATTTTGCAGGAACAACAGTACAGCAGATGCTCACGGCAAGATTTAAAAAAAAAATCATATAATGAACACCACACTATTGAGTATTCATATTACAAACCTTTTTTTAACTCCTTTTATGTAGCTGGGGTTTTCCTGGGTGTTTGGGAACACAGAAATTGCTGAATACATATTTCTTATCCTTGAAGGGCTTATAGTCAGCATTTGGACACCCAAATGCTGCAAAGCCGTGGAAGGGGTATAAGTTTTGAAAGGTGCATTGTGTCCTTCAGGCTGATCTGGAAAAGGCATTTCCAGGTGGACACATCAGGCGGGACAGGGCACAGGTGCCAGATAAATGTGGCAGGTAACTATAGACACCTGGGAATGAAAGGCAACTGGAATTGGAGGGTGTGAGTAAGCTAACAGGTCACAGGCCGGGGCCAAGGCAGCAAAAGGAGCAAGGATGAGTTTGCCCCCATGTCTGTCAGCGGTAGAGCTGTCAGCGTTTTGGGTGGGACAGTTCTGTGTTGGGCAGATCTATCCCACACCCTGCAGGATGTTTCATCTCCCCACCTCTATTGGACAAATAACTTCAGTCCCGCCTTGTCTTGTGACAACTGAAAATGACTCTTCAGATTTCCAAAGCAGTACAAGTCCACACCATGGGGAGCCAAGAAAGGCACTCCTGGGTCACTGAGAATGTTTAACTTCTTGATCTCAGGGGTGGTTACAAGGCTCTACTCTAAATTCACTGAGCTGTACTTTTAAAATGTGTATGCTTTTCTGGATAAATGTTATACTTTGATTTAAAAGTTTATAGAAAAAACTTATGGGCTTAAAGGAACATATAGAGGAAAATTTATCATCTTAAATGAATATGTTGGGAATAATAAAAATTTGCTAGCTAAGCGTCCTCTTCAAGAAGTTATAAACAGAACAACAAAGTGATTTCAAATAATAGGAAAAAGGTGAATGAAGAGACGTTTTCTAAAAACACATATTATACTTGACACATGAAACCAAAACACCACTGAAATAGGAAAGAGTCTATAGACGACTCAAACTTGATTAAAATAAAGTTAAAACTGATATAGAATCAGGAGTGAGAAAGGGAATATAATTAACACATCCAGAGGAGATTTTTAAAGGACAAAAACACAATATGAATCTTCCAATTAAATGTGGTAGACTGGCCACACGCATTTAAGTCAGATTTTTTCTAATACACAAAAATAGAAACTGTAAACAAATGTTAGTTTTGATATATAAACTCACCATGTGAACAAAGGAGATGTTGTAAGAGCACAACAGGTTTCTGGAAAGCAACCAAAAGAGTGGGCACAGACCCAGCCAAGCAGACCAGAGAGGATCTAGCCCCTCGGCCCAGCAGAGTCCCTGAGGGGTACATTAAGATGAGAATTGGTATAAACATTGAGGGCTCCGAGCTCTGGGTTATGGGAAACACACACACACACACACACACACACACACACACAGCACATAAGGTGTGTACACACACACCACGTCTGTTTCGTCCTCTCAGCTGTGGGCGTGCAGCTTGCCTCCGGGTCTTGGCTGCTGTGGACAGCGCTGCTGTGGCCGTGGGCGCGTGTGTCCTTCAGGTTCAGGTTTTCTCTGGACGTTTGTCCGGGGGTGGGAGTGCCGGTCGCATGGCAGCTCTGTTCTGGTTTTAAGGCGTCTCCACTCCTTGCTCCCCACTGCTGCACCAACTTTATTCCCCCGCTAACAGCGTCGGGGGTTTTTTCCTCCGCACTTTCTCCAGGATTTATTATCTGTAGACTTTGTAATGGCGGGCATTCTGATTGGTTTGGGGTCATACCTTATTGTAGTTTTGATTTGCATTTTTCTAATGATGAGTGATATTGAGCATCTTTTCACGAGGCACAGTTTGTTTTGAAATAAGATAGCAGCCCGTCAGGTGTGTTTTAGATGGACAGATCGTCACTCATTTGAGTATATTTAGTTAAACTTTACTATTTTGAATCATATTTTAGACATGTAAACAGTGGTGCAAATGTTGAACAAAATATTTCTAAATTTGTTGGCAGTTGAGTGCTTTGAAATTTCGTGTGTCCAGTTTGATCGTCTGTGTCCCCTTGTCTTCAGTCTTCTGTGCGAATGGTTTCTGTACGTCGTAGAATCCCAAGTACAGAGTCATCCTGTGGGCACTGCAGTTGCATTTTAGACCCTGGTGATGTGTGAGTGACTCAAAAGTGCTTACGTATTTTAGCAAAGGTTTTAATTCTGTTCTGCAAGAGTAATTGCAAATTGAGGATAAAAGATTATAAATGATCCTTTAGGAATTGGAAATTTCTAGGTGTCAGTTTAAGAAATCCCAGCTGTTGCAGCCTGCAGTATGTTTCCTCCTGAGAAAGGTGTCCTTTTCAGTTTACAGTTCTTTCTTTGTAGAAAACATGGATATTTCCCCCTGCTCTGCCCTTGGCTGTTGTGTTGATCTCGGAGTTTATTCTCTACCCGTTTCTGTGAAGCACTTGAGGCGTTGTGATGTCTCCCCTGACTCTGGGCAGTCTGTTTTCCTTCTAATCGTGTGTGATCCTGAGAATTAATGCTGGATGGTCAGGGAATTGAGGGACAGAGAGTAAAACACATTGACCATGTTTAACTTGCTGCAGCCAGAGATTTATAGGTTGGCTATTGACATGGTTGGGACGTCACTGCTCAGTTTCCCGAGTAGTCACATAAATGTCTTTGTTGCAGAGCTGTGACATTGCTCTTGAAATCGACCAGCCTCTACCTACCAGGCTACTGAACTGCCCTGGTTACCAAGGAATGGGCCCTTAGGCTTGCTCCGCACGTGCCTGCGCCTCTCCAGACTGAGGTCTGGGCGCTCTGTGTGTTTCCTTCAGGTCACCAAGGAAGCCGCTGGAGCAGACAGGGCCTCGGCTTTGGTGTCGGCTTATCAGTTCTGCTGCCTGTTAACTCTGTGACCTTGGGCAAGTCACCTCCTCTCTGAACTCACCTTCCTAATCTGTAAAATGGGGAGTTACATGCCTACCTCCTGAGATGATTAGAAATAACATACGGGTATCAGTTAAACTTTTGACGGTAGGCAGTAGGATCCAAGGCTGAAGAGTTTGAGCAAAACAGCAGTGAAAGGGAGTGCGTATCGGGAACGTCCTGGAGGCTCACAGGTGCCGAGGGGCGTGGACTCCAGGGCTCTGCCTGGTGTGGCGGGGCAGGGTGGAGGGTGGGGACAGGGGTTCCTTGTGATCCCCCTCGGGCCACCTGGCCCTCTGCTTCTGTGCCGAGGAGATCCAGTGGTGTTCAGCTCTGCCCAGGGAGCCAGATGACTTCACTCTAACTGGGCATGATTCAACGCCGGGGAATAGGTGATGGATGAAATGGGACCCAGACGGCTCCAAAGAGTTCATTTGTTTAACATGGGTGAGCGATTTGCTTCTAGGAAGACACTGACTCACTCTGACTTCCATTACGCAGAATATCCACAGGGTCCCTCCTCTTCAGCCTCATACTGGTCCCTGTGCTCCCCTTGCACCTCTGTGATCAGCATTTCAGCGTCTGTGGCAGCATTTGACCTGTGCCAAGCAGTGTGCCTGGCTCGGGATGACCCCTTGCCCCCGAGGGGTCCGGAGGCCTGCGAACACATGGTTGGTCTACGGGCTGTGGGTGAAGGTGAATCGGGTGCCTCGGGGCTGGGGGAGGGACTCTGTAAGGTGTGAGGAGAGTATCCCTGGAGAGGGCTGCCTGCTGGAGCGTGGTCTCCAAGGAGGAGGGGCTGTTCCCCTTGGGGAGCCCAGGTGGAGGAGTTTCCTGGCTCCATGGAGACGGAAGGCCAGGAAAGGGAGGTAGGTGTGGCTGGCTGGCAGGTGGAGGGTGGGGCCGCGGGGAGCAGCGGCTGCTGGAAGGAGGGGAAGGGGCCCAGCTGGGCCCCGGGCTCTGCACTGCAGCGGGCTGGGCCGTCTTCTGGGCTTCCACCCCGGCTCAGGGTGATCCAGGTCAGGCCCCCAGGGTCGGGATTCTTTCCCTGGGTGCGTCCATCCTACAGCTGGAGTCTACACCATCCAGCCACCCAAGGTCCATATTTACTCATCTTTCTTCCTTCTTGGTTAATTATGCACCTAAACACACATCCTGACTGCCGCTGAATAGCTGGGTGGACTCAAAGACGGGACCTGTCGTCTCGGAGAATCGGTTTATTCGTCTGCATGTGGGAAGGCTGATAGGCCTGTGGGGGTGGATGTCGCCGTTAGAGATGACCTGTGTGATGGACCCGGCCTAGGATGTGGCAGTGGTGACTACGGCTGACGCTCATCACGTGTTTACTCCATGCTGGGCATCGGCCCGAGAATCTTGTGTAGAGCTCATCTCTTTCACAGCCCAGTGAAGTATGTAGAATTATTACCTCTGTTTATAGGTGAGAATATTGAAGTGCAAGAAGCTGAGGGACTTGTTCAGGTTCACACAGCTAATGAGGAAGGTCACATGCCCTTAACCATCCCTGCCTCTCATGGTAGGCGCTCAGGGCGTAGTAGGTTTTCTGATTTTCCTTGTCGGTGTTGGCTGACCTTTAATGCGGCTGACAGTGACCGTGTCACCTTCCCCAAGCTCCCAGGGCTTTGCATCCATCCTGGGTCATTCATGAGTGGATTGAAGAGCTCAGGCCCTGGATCCTGGCCGCCTGGGTCCACACTCTGCCTCCCCACCGTGACTCCATGCCCGGTTCCCTCATCACCAAAACGGGGAGAGTGGTAAGGCCTGAGCCCACTGGCTTGTGAGGATTACATGGGAGAATGCTAGAGAGTGCTTAGCGCCACCGCCGACGGCCTCTTTGTCTGGATACCCTGGCGAGTTCCTCTCAGGCGCCCCCTGGGGCCCTCTGTCCTCGCGCACGGTGTATATACATGGGAGCTGGCGCTGAGGACTGTGTACGGAGGCAGCTGGGCACGCCTTGAGCTCTGACCTGTGACATGCATTTCAAAAGGGCCTGGCGTTTCTAGCGGTGTGGGTGGCTGACTTCGCATGCCCAAACAAGCGGGTTAGCGTTTGAAACCTTTCTCTGGCAGGGTTGCCTTGACCTTGGTGGTGTTTTTTTGGTTCAGGTCTGGAAGCAGCAGCGTTCTCCCAGGTCACGGGCTCCTAACCTTTTTGCCCTCTGCATCCCTTTGGTAATCTGCTGGAGCCAAGGCCTTCTTCCCTGGAAAAGTATTCATATGCAGAGAATATGTGCACAAGTTTATAAAGGGAGCCAGTTATTTTGAAATTTGATTATCAAAATATAAAAAGTCGGCTGTAAATGTAAAGCCGGTGCTGCTTTCGAGTGGTGAGCAGGGGCTGCGCTGGTTTGATGAGTGAACGTCCTGAGACGCCGCCACGTGCGCCGGGTGCCGGTGTTTCCTCTTCGGACCAGACTCGGGGAGCCCGCGCGCTGTCCTGCTGGGGCCTGTGGGCACAGCGGTGTCTTTCAGCCCCTCAGTGAGGAAGACGCTACGCTTCAGGCAGAGGCTAGTGGAGTAAAGAGGTAACTTGCCCCCTGCTTCAGGTTTGAGTGTCCATCGGGGTCGGAAGCACTGTCTCAGGATGTTCCCTGAGCTCTAGGGGCCGGGCTGAGGCCACGTGAAACCTGAGGACCCTTCGCAGCCCCTCTGCACAGGCCAGGTGTCTTCCTGGCATTCGGGAGCATCTAGGCTGTGCCAGGGGCTGTGCACACATTAACTCTCCTTCTTTATTTTTACTTTTTCTTATTTTGAAGTAATTTCAGATTTATAAGCAAACTATGAGAATAAAGGGTTTCGCTTGCCCTAAGCCGTCTGAGAGTCAATTGTCCGTGTGGAGCCCGTCACCCCGAGTACTCGAGTGTGCGCTCCTGGGCGAGGGGACGCGGCCCCGTGTGACGCCGCGCGGCCGCCGCCCCTCGGGCTCGTCGCGTCTCCCCCGCTGGCCCGACAGCGCCCTTGCTCCCCGCGGCGGCCAGTTCAGGCCACGCGCTGCGTTTCAGCCTTCAGCCTTCTGACGCTCACGGCCCTGAGACCTCCGAAGTGTCCAGGCCAGGCCTCTTGTGCGCATCCTTCAGGGGGGTCTGCGCATCCTTCAGGGGGGTCTGCGCGACGCTTCCTGGCGACAGGATTCAGCCGAGGCCTCTCTGGCAGGGTGTCCGGGAGCGAGGCCGAGTTCCCAGCGTGTCCTCTCTGACGGCACGTGGCTTAGACTTGCTCTGTTCCCGGCCCTGCTGCCTTGGGTAACTGTGAGGATGGTGTCTGCCTGGTCTCTCGACTATGCCGTTGCTCTTTTTTCCTTTGTAATTAGTATCTGAGGGGAGGTATTCTGAGTTAGGTAAATTCTCCGGTCTTCAGACTTCTGCCCATCAGCTTTAGTCTCCTTTTATGGAGGCTGAACTGGTTATTCCCATGATGGTTAGCAAACGGGAACTCTCCTAACCACGTTATTCCTTCTGCATTTATTAGCTGTTTTACGGTAAAGAAAAGCCTGCTCTTCTTCCCATCTGTTAATTTACCCATGGCCCTGTGGACATGAACTTTGGCTTTACTCAGTGGGTTGTATCTGTTACTGTTGTTATTTTGATGCTCAACTTGTCCCAGGTTTGGCCTTTTCAAACTGGCTCCTGTATCCCTTTGACAGTGCCCCATTATTTAAGCGCTTCCTTGTTTTCTGATGTGGCAGAACGCTGTAGACGTGGATTGGTTTGACTTTTCCTGCGTCAGTACTTGAATTGGCCTTTCCCCCTGGGATCCTGGGTTCCTCCAGCACACAGCTGAACTTCTCTCTGCTTATAACTCTGTAAAGTGGTGACTCCTCCCCACCATTTTTCAGGTGGCTCTAGTAAGTAGCTTCTTGAGGCCCCAGAACTGGTAAGTGCCAGAGCCAAGATCTGAGCTGTAAGAAAAGCTTCACTTTCGTGGAATTCATAAAACTACACGCCGCTTCGTAAACGAGGAGCCTGGCTCTCATAGAGGTTTGCGAAGCTGTCAGCCGAGGCCCCGAGCCAGCGAGTGGCAGAGGCCACGCCCCATCTCCTTGTCTCCAGGCTGCTCAGGGCGCCTTGGAAGCTGCCCCTCCTGACCCTCTGTTTTAGTGTATGTCCCCGTCCCTAAGTGTCAGCTTTTGTTTGAGGAATTTCTTTTCTTGGGAGTAAGAACACACGTGGAAAGGCAGCCTTCGTAGTGCTGCGAGAACGGCGGCCTGCCCTCTGCGGGGGTGCGGTCCCACCGAGGGCAGCCAGGCAGCAAGATGCCCCTCCGCAGCAGCCAGCGTGCCCGCGGTGGACGAGCCCTGCGCGCCGCCGCCTCTGCCGTGGGCGGTCGTCCCCCACTCCGCCTGCAGGTGGCGCTCCCCGACTGCGGCCTGATCCAGAGCCTGGCCGGGGGATCGCCTTTGGATTTACAAACCAGAAGCGTCCACATATGTTTGCATAGTGTAAGGATGCGCTCTTTCAGAGTTCTTCTCATAATGTCAGATGCCCCTTGTCATTTTCAGGAACAGCAACAATTAAGCTACGAAGAGCTGGTTCAGGTCGTGAAGAAAGAGCGGGACATCTACGCACACCTGGTAGCATCCCTACGGGACTCAGACAGGTACGGGCTCCTGTTTGGCCACGACATGCGTGCAGAACACGCGCGTGTTTTACGCACGTGTTCTGAATAAACGCTGCTAGTTTCTGAGGCAGCAGAGACATCCCACTTGGCTTAGGAAGCTTAAGATGCTTGGACAGTGATTGCCTTTTTAAAATCAGGCATTCCTATTTCCTAGCAAGACTGGTATGATTTTTTTGGCAACAAATATAGGATAAAAGGGCTTCCCAGGTGGTGCTAGTGGTAGAGAACTCACCTGGCATTGCAGAAGATGTACGAGACACGGGTTTGGTCCCTGGGTCGGGAGGATCCCCTGGAGAAGGAAATGGCAACCCACTCCAGTATTCCTGCCTGGAGAATCCCATGGACAGAGAAGCCTGGTGGGCTATAGTCCATAGGGTTGCACAGAGTTGGACACAACTGAAACAACTTAGCACGCACATAGGGTAAAAATATCATTAATACTAATTACTCAGGTTTTTGCCACACCTTATTATGGATGCAGAAAGTGCCCCCATGTGTATCATCTCTCGTAACCCCCACTGCCGCTTGAGAGGTCAATGGCATCACTGGCCCTGTTTTCCATAAATTAGGCCATGGACACTTGGAGAGCCGAGAGACTTGTCGGAAGTCTTGCGGGTGATGAGTGACGGCCGCGTGTCTCTGTCCTGGCGTGGCCTGTGTCCTCACAGGACTGCCGCGGCGGGGTGGTGCCAGGAGGCATGGCGAGGACGCTGACAGTCGGCTGGCGGCCTGGCTCCCACCCTGGCCGGGTCCAAGCAGCTGACATTCCTGGGTCCCTCTGGGCCCAGCCCCGGCTGGCCTCAGTGATTTCTCCTGTGCAGAGGTTCCTTCTCTGCATGGTGGGATGGAGACAGGTGGAAGGCTATCAACGTCTGGGCTTGGTTTCACGGCTGCACAGAAGTGGATGGGGCGGGCGGGCACGCCAGTGGAGGACGATCGGCCTCGGCCCCCGGCTGTCAGGGTGGGCTGCGGGTGTGTGGGGGCTCATGACATCACCTTGCCTTCATCTGTCTGGGTCTAAAGTTTTCCATCATAAAAGGCTGAGGAAACTCACCCCTCACCGCTCCTTGTCTTTTGCCACAAGGGAAGCCCGAGGATACTGGAGTGGGCAGCCTATGCCTTCTCCAGCGGATCTTCCCAGCCCGGGAATTGAGCCAGGGTCTCCTGCAGTGCACGTGGATCCTGTGCCGGCTGAGCTGTCTCATGTAGAGCCCTCCTTGTCCCCGGGGCCGGGCTCCCTGCCTCTGCCTTGAGTGGGCTTCTGCACTCTGCCCCCACTCATCCTTGAGCATTCGAGGACCCCCCTTGTCAGGAGGCCCACAGAGCCCCCGGGACAGGTGCCCCTCCTCGTTTCTGCCCTCACGATGGCCCTGCCTTCCCTCCATCGCCAGCCTGCGGTGGCTGGCTGCGTCTCCTGGCCACCAGCGCCTCGTGGGCCAGCGCCCTCTCTGCCGTCTGTGTGTCTCAGTGCTTGTCACAGGGGCTGGCGTGCAGTAGGCCCTCAGGAGATACTCAGTGGATGAATTCCCTCTTTAAAGTCCCCCCTCTCCCGCCCCCTGGGCTTCCCTGGTGGCTCAGAGGTTAAAGCATCTGCCTGGAATGCAGGAGACTGGGGTTTGATCCCTGGGTCGGAAAGATCCCCGGGAGAAGGAAATGGCAACCCACTCCAGTACTCTTGCCTGGAGAATCCCATGGAGGGAGGAGCCTGGTAGGCTACAGTCCATGGGGTTGCAGAGAGTAGGGCACAACTGAGTGACTTCACTTTCTCCCGCCCCCAACTCTTCTTCATTGAGATAATGTCCAGGATTTTTAACCTGAAGTGAGTTTTAAGGAAAATGAAAGCATGCTGATGAAATTCTGGAGTCAGCCTCACTCGGAAAGGGAGCTTCTTTAAGAAGCCTCTGCTGCTTGTCATTTTCACCTGGGGTGGGGTTGAGTAGTCTGGGGGCCTCAGATGGGGAGTGGGCGAAGCTGGCTTAATCAGCCCTGACTCTGGGTGCCCAGAGGCTCTGTGGGTAGAAACGACTGCCGTCACCCTCCTCAGCATCACAGGTGGCGGTTCTGAGTTCTGCAGGCTCTTCCTTAATGAATCAAAACGTGCGTGGCACCAGGGTGGGCCAGGACCGCATCTAACAGGGATGCTGAAAAGGTTTCCTGTCCGCCTTCAGAGTCGGAATGCATTCAGCAACTCTCAGCTCCTGGATAAGTCACTTTTCACCCTGAGCCTCGAGATATATATCAATATTTGTGCGTTGAGCTTGCCCTGCCTACAGACCCACCTGTTTACCTACCTCCCTGCCCACCTTAGAGGGTTGTTTAAAACATGATGCTAATATGTGAAGTCCTGATTCCCAGCGCAGAGGAACACTCAGTAGATGCAGCGCTTGTAAGACTGATGGCGATATGGGAAGTGCCCGTGGGCCTCAGTGTCCCGCTGTGCACACACTCAGCTTGCAGGGGGCTCTGAGCCCTCAGACCGTGCTGTAGCCACAGGGCAGAGCTGTGGGCTCGGGGCTCAGCCACCCTCTAGGGCTGCGCACCCCACAAACTGGCAGCGAAAGGTGGGTGACTGGAGACAGGTGACGTACTTGTAACTGAAGTTGGTAAGAGCGGGTGGGGACAGAGCAGCTGGCCACAGGCAGCTTCATGGTTCATTCCTCACAGCGACACTTCAGCCCCATGCCACAGAAGTGGATGTCTGCTCCCGGAGACGCTGAGGGCATTTCCAGGCCCCGGCACTGAGGATTCTCAGGGCTCAGATCTCCCTGGCTCTTGGGCCTAGCCCCTCACTGCACAGCTCTCGTCTTGAGGGCAGGGGACAGTTTGTATCTGCCTGTGACCCAGATTTTCTCATTCTCAGCACTGCTGGGATTTGGGGCTAGGTAAATTTTTGTCAAGGGCTTCCCAGGTGACTCAGTGGTAGAAGAAGCCACCTGCAATGCAGGAGACGTGGGTTTGATCCCTGGGTTGGGGAGTCCCCTGGAGAAGGGGATGGCAGCCCACTCCAGTATTCTTGCCTGGGAAATCCCATGGGCAGAGAGGAGCCTGGTGGGCTCTAGTCCACAGGGTCACAAAAGGATTGGCTACAATGTAGTGAGTAAACAACAACAGCTTTTTTGCCTTGAGAGGCTGTCTTGTACATTGTAGAATGTTTAGCGACATCTCTGGCTTTTGCCACCGTGTGGAAATGACACCTCCCCTGCCCCGATTGTGACAACCAGCACTGTCTCCAGATACGGCCTCACGTGCCCTGAGGGGTTTAAATCCTCCCCAGATGAAAATCGTGACTGTGACTCAGGAGTCGCAGAAGGTTGGGCTTGTAAGTGCCTGCTGTTTGGGAGTCATTAACTTAAGTGGAGAAAGGAAGTGGTGTTTATGGAGCACCTGTGTGTGTCAGGGACTGTGCTGAGCTCTTTCCCTTAAAGCATCTCACTGACGCCTCGAAACACCTGAAGGAGAGGCACTGTCCCCGCTTTACGGGGCCGGGCAGCAGGGCAGGCTGGTGATCTGACCGCCGAGGCCCTGGAGCCAGTGAGTGCTGGTGCCCTGGGGCCCGGCGCCCAGCTCCTCCCGGCTCCTCCCGGAAGGGCGGAGGCGCGGGGCTGTCCTTTCTGCTGAGCGAAGCTCCTTTTGTCCCACTGGCTCCTCGCACCTTGCAGGGATCCTGGAGTTGGGGAAACAGGAATGACAGACCCAGGAGCAGCAGCTGTGTGCTTTTCACCCTGTCAGAGAGTGGGGGAAGGAGCGAAGCAGCCAGCTCTTCCCAGCTCTCAGCGCAGAAGCTTCGCTGAAGCAGTCTGTCTGTCTTTCTTTTCCCCCTGGTTAAATGTGTCTGCGGCACGACCGCATCCGAGCGAGTGCCGTGCTGTGACGCCTCTGTGAGGTTTTCCATCAGCCTTACAGATTGATCATTAAGATTGTCTGGAAATGGAACTAGGCACAAGTTGCTGGGTGGGCCCCTTCCCTGGCGAGGAGGCTGCCTCACAATGAACCATCTTCAAAGCAGCGAGGATAGAAGATTAGACATGATGGGTTATTTTCCTTCCAATAGATGTTGATTTCTTTGTGCAGTTCGATGGACGGAGCTTGAGGGAGTCGCTGGAGGAGGAGGAGGACTTGAGTCTGTGGCACTCGTATCTTAGAGCAAGTCTCCTTAGCATTTGGGGCTGCGGACCCTTCTAGAACAACCTGATGAAAGCTGATGGGCCCGCGCCCTAAGAAAAAAAAATTGTACACATTGATAAATTCTTTCCTACATTTTCTAAGTGTTGATGGACCTTCTCGGGGGAAAAAACGTCACGTGCAAGACAGAGTGACGTATTTCTTGGTATTTAAAACGCACTTTCTGACTCGGTAAGGCGTTTTGTCGCAAAGCGTGTTCATTCACCCAGCTGTGCTGCGGGGAATCTGTCTTCAGAAGCTGACCTGGTGAGAAGCAAGCCTCTCGGCGCAGAGACTTTGAGCGAAACAGTGCGTGTGTTACTCAGGTGTCTGCGGGAGCCGTGGAGGAGGTTCAGACCCCCGCCATGTGCTCCCCGCGGAGCCCCGCCTGGAAGCGCGCTGTGAGTCCGGCTGCCGCCAGCCGTGTGACTGCGCGTGTTTGAGTTAGCGCACTAGGCGTTCCGTGCCTCGGTGTGGTGTGTAGCCTCCTTTCAGATGCTCAGTGGGCTCGATCCACTGGGGAGTGTACCCACTCATCAGTGCAGATGCAGGGCGTTCCCATCACTGGAGAGGACTCGGCGGGACGGTCCTCCCCCGAGTCAGTGTAGACTCTGGGAGGCAGGCTTCCTCAGGGCCTCCCCTGAGTTCTGGGTTGCTGGTTTCACGCAAGCCCTCTGCACATCATCCCATCCTACAAACGGAAGTCCGTTTGCCTCTTCATCTGTGAATGGCTAACCCACCACTGTAGTCTTGTGTTGAGCCTTGGATCTACCCTTCACTCCCTCCTCCTATCAGCTCTCTTCCCCTTTTCTGTTTCTTGCCCCTCTTGTCCCTCGCCCTAAACCTCCAGCGCCACCTCTTTTTGGGGTAACACAGCAGACGTTCTAGAACCTTCCTTCCATACCCAAGCCTGTGCAAGACAGTATTCCAAAGAGAGAAACGTTCCGAGGAGTTAAATGATTTCTACCTAGCTACATCTGGAGCAAGAACTAGGGAAGGGACCCAAATGTTCACTGATAGGGGAAGATTTAAAGTAAACGCTGGGTTGTTTACTCAATTTAATATTACTTAGTCACTAAAAATGATGCTTGTAAATTATTTTTGAAAATGGAGGGAGATGTTTAAGTGAGCAATGCACAGTGCAGTTTTGTGTGTCCAGCATTATTTCAGCCTTATAGCAATCCTCAGGGAGAAAGGTTACAGGGAGTGCAGTCTGCCATATGTTCTTTGATGTTGGGGTTGTAGTAATTTTTGCTTTTTCCATACTTTTATATTTAAGAACATTATTTTTTCACTTTTATATTTTAAATGTTCTCTGAACCTGTATTTACTTTTATAGCCAGAAAAAGAAAAAAAAAGACAACACCTCACAAATGACCTAAAAATCAAAGGAAGGCTGGCTGGGTTTTGCATCTTACAGCTCAAATAGGTCTTTTGTAAATTCTGGGATCTTGTTCTACCAAAGTGTCAGCGCCCTGCAGGCCGAGCTGAGCAGTGTCTTCGCCCTGCGGAAGCGGCTGGAGTGGGACGTGCTCTCCTACCAGCACCTGCGGAGGGCCCTGGAGGAGCAGATCAGCGAGATCCGGCGGCGGGAAGGTGCGCGACCCCTCGCTCGCGTTTCCCGGGTCCCGGGGCGTCGGTGCTTGGCGGGCCGCGGCTGAGCTTGGCAGGAGTCCTCAGGCTGCAGCAGGAGCCGGGCACCTTGGGGCTTCCGTCTGGGGAGCCCGTTTGCAGGGGCGGCGCCGCCGCTGCCCCGGTCTGGACTCAGCTGGCTTTGGCCGGTGGTGACTGGGGCCCAGCACGCGGTGTCGGTTCCCAGAGGGCCGGCTGCAGGGCTGCTGCTTGCCGCCGCCGCTGTACCCTGCATCATTTGACTTCTAGCTCCAGATAACCTTGGGGCTTCGTCGTCCCCTCTCTCGGATCAACAGCCCTCATTGCCCCAGACCTGTGGGCCCGGCCTCCCCGGCACCCGCTGTGTAGACGCGTGGGGGTGAAACTGCTGCTTCCTTTCGTGACCACAAGGGGCTGTGATTAGGGAGGGTCCCGTGATGCCTGCTTTTCGAATAGCCCTGGGAGGTCCCATGGTACCTGCCCTGCCGTGCTCAGGACAGCGGCATTTGGCCCCCTCGCTGGCTAGAACCAGGCTTCCATGGTGGCTCAGATGATGAAGAGTTCACCTGCAGTGCAGGAGACCCAGGTTTGATCCCTGGGTTGGGACGATCTCCTGGAGAAGGGAATGACAACCCACTCCAGTATTCTTGGAGAATCCCATGGACAAAGGGGCCTGGCGGGCTACCGTCCATAGGGTCGCAGAGTCAGACACAACTGAAGCGACGAGGCCCGCATGTGCTGGCCAGACTCTGGATTGGTATCCTCATCCTTTCGTGTCTCTAGCCTGGTGCTGGCGTGTATACTTAGTCATCGCAGTGATGGGTTTGACATGTCTTGGGCACCTGCTGTGTACAAGGCACAGTGGCAGGCCCTTAACATCTCACCCCTGATCCTGACCATCGACCCATCGGGTAGAGTAGGCGCTGACATCACATCACAGATGAAGACACCCAGGTTTGAGCCAGGACATCTTCCTTTGAAGTCCAGCTCTTTACAGCATTCTAAGCGTATCAGGTCTTCCCCATGTTGGCTAAGCAAGATCTTGCTCCCCTCAGAGCATAGCCAGGCCCCTCTCTGCCCCCGCGCTCCCTGAGAGAATGTGAGCTTTGCTCAGAGAAAGCAGAGCCTTCCATGGGTGACCCAAGACTCCCCATCGCAGATCTCACAGGCAGTTTCTTCTCTCAGTGTGGCCTCGCTGCCACAGTGGACCCTGAAGCTGGAAAAAAAACACATCAGGCACTTTTTTATTTCCCTTGAGTTCTACCCTTGAGGGTCACATCTGATTTTTCTAAACAGAATCACTCCCTTATTTAAACTGAAAAATCACCATTTACTTGTGTCACTCAGAGTGGTCTGCAGACACAACACTCGATACGCCAGTTATAATTCAGAATTGGCCGCAGGGAAAGCCTACGACCCACAGTGAGCCTGGACGTTGAGATACCGGCCTGTAGAGACCCAGGAAGAGGGCTCCTGCCCCAGAGGTGGGCACTGAACTCCCTACGAGTGCTCACGCCCCTCCTGCCCCCTCACCCAACTCGAGTGCCTTAGATGGACCGCGCCGGGGTGGGTCTGGGAAGGATCTTCTTCTGATGTTCTGTTTCTCTCCTTCTTTCTTTCTTTCTTTTTTTTTTTTTTTTTTGGTGCAGAAGAAACATTTTCATTTTACAGTGATCAAACATCTTACCTAAGTATTTGCCTTGAAGAGCACGGTCGGCTTCAAGTGGAACATTTTTCTCAAGAAGAGCTTAAGAGAAAGGTATTGACTCTGTTACCTTTCAGCGCTTCGTTAGTATCTCCTTCTTTCTTTCTTTCTTTTTTTTTTTTTTTTTTGGTGCAGAAGAAACATTTTCATTTTACAGTGATCAAACATCTTACCTAAGTATTTGCCTTGAAGAGCACGGTCGGCTTCAAGTGGAACATTTTTCTCAAGAAGAGCTTAAGAGAAAGGTATTGACTCTGTTACCTTTCAGCGCTTCGTTAGTCACTTGTTGTCTCCTGGGTTCCTGATCAGAGGTGTAAGATTCTGAAAGCCCTGCTCCCTGCCTCGGTTGCCCCTCTCCCTGCCTGTCTTTGTTCTCTCCATGTACATTCCCTGGAGACGCCCCCTGCCACCGTGTCTGATGCACTCTTTCTCGGGCTTGAGGACCCCCACCCAGGCCCCATCTCCCCCAGGAAGCACCCTGTCCCCCTGGAATTAGCCCTCTTTCCCTCTGGTCCTCCTCCTCTCGTCTTGTACCTGATTTCACTGATGTCCCTGCTATGCTGATCTGTAATTATCTGATTATTCTTCTGTATGCCCCGTAGGCCGTGGACACCTTAAAGTGGGTGCATCTTATTTATTTCTGATTTCCCAGTGCCTGCCTGACACAAGTAGTGGGAGTTAATGGATGGTTTTTGAAAGAATGAAGGTTCAGGTTTGGTCAATAAATCTTTTCTAAAACTTGGAAAGGTCTTTCCATCTGTTGACCATTGGTGTGGTTAGGATGGTTGAATATTTCCAGGCTCTTAAGAGCCATTGATAAGAAGAGGAAGTGTGAACTCGGAGGACACTGTGGTTTATTATGAAATGATCATCTGTGTGCCAAGGTCAGATCCTGTCTTGGAATAAGTCGCATCCTGGCAGAGCAGACGGACGTGTGTCCGAGCAGAGTGAGTGCCCGGGGGCTGTGACAGGCCGAGGCGTGAGGTGCAGGGGCGGCAGCAGAGAGCACTTATCTGTCTGGTGGGGGCGGTGGGGAGGCCCTTCCCGGATCAGAGGAAGCGTCTCAATAGAAACGAGACCTCAGGTGGGTTTTGGACAATGATGAGGAGTTTATCTAACTAGAAAAGTTTCTCAGCAGAGAGGGAGAGGGAAAAACAGCAGATAAAAGGCACAGAAAAGATAAAAAGGAGGAGAAGAAGTTCAGGCAAGTTGAGAGGAACGCAGCAAGACGCACGGAGGTGCCTGTTCTTGTTCTGGGGATGGAGAGGCTGGAGATGGGCGTGGCTGCGGCTGGCCCCTCCTCTGGCAGTGTGACGGGCTGGAGCTGGTGCCCTTGGCTGGCACTCTGTGGATGTCTGCAGGATCAGACTGTCTTGTTCTTCCCTCTGTAACCTCCTTTAGGGCTGGGTCTGATTGGTGTTATGTTTGGGTGCAGGGGACACCTGCTCTGTGTGCTGAGGTGGAATTTCCCGCTTATTTCAGGGGCGAATGATTACCCCTTGAAGAAGGGTTTGGAAAGTCACTGACCACAGGATTTTGAAGCTTGCAGGAAATACAGGTGGTGTCAGATCAGCTGCTTATGTACCTGACCTTGCGAGGCCTGTGCCTTAAGGAGGGGCCTTGGCCCAGGCGTCCAGGCCTGACTCTGCTTTGTCAGCAGCTGCCCTTGCCCGCTTAACCTGGCACTTGGGCCAGTGTTTTACGTTACTGAATTCTCCAGGAACCCCAGCTCTGGGACCTCGGGCTTTTCCTTGTCAAATGGAGACAGTCATACGGCCTGTGCACCGCCGTGGGATTTTTGTGAGGGATGATTGACTAAAGCTCGTGGGAGTGTTTCAGTCGCCATGAATTGCTTTGGAACTGAAGACTGCTGTTATTCTGGACAGTGCTAGTTAGGCATAGAGAGAGGAAGGTGGAGGCTATAGAATAAGCCTCCGACACAGCCTCAGAAGTGTCAGCCTTGGGGATTTTCCTCCAGGGGCTCAAGTGCAAGACAGAGGGCCTGTGCCCTGTCAGGGACGGGGTGCTTTGCGCGGTAGCCCATTCTACAGATGCGGAGATGGAGGCGTAGACCAGGCAGCTTGCCCAGGATCTCTGGGGCTAGAACAGAGAGATGTTGGTGTTTTTCTCACTGTACGTGGGGGCAGCCTGAAGCCTGGAGTCAGGCCACCTGGCTCTCTGTGACTGTGATGCTGGGAGGTCTGCTCAGTAACCGTGGCCCCAAGAGGCACAAGTGTGCCTGTGGGTAGCCTTGCCTCTCCTGCTCTGATCTCCCAGGTCGGCGACCTTATCCAGCTGGTGAAGGAGCTGTATGCGGACAACCAGCACCTGAAGAAAACCATTTTTGATCTTTCCTGCGTGGGTTTCCCAGGAGACAACAAGCCTGAGTCAGTAGATCAAACAGAGGTAAGAAGGAACATTCCTACCATCACGAGCTCATCGCAAAGAGTAACAGCCCCACGCCTGTATCAGGGCTGCATCTGTCCTGGGGGGTCTCTGGAAATTCCCTTTGCTGTGGGCGGGCTTTGGAGGCCTTCTTCAGTCAGCACGTCTGCCTGCAGGGTTCCGCGAGTTTGGGTCGTTTCTGGGAGGAGGCACTTGATGTTCTGTGACGCCTGCACTCGAGGCCTGGCCCTGGCATCTGGGCTGCAGGTCACGGGCATCTGGGCATGTCTGAGGACCGGTCAGGTCTCAGGGGTCGGAGAGTTGTCCCCTCACCCGGTCACTTTGGTAGTACAGATGGAGCCTTAACAAACCCATTGCCTTGGAAAAACGAGTGAGTAGGCACTCTTTCCGTTTCCTTCCTGAGTTGACCCCCTGCACGCGCCTTCTCACTGCCACGCGCCTTCTGTGGCTCTGCCCGGATGCGTGTTCTTTCTTTCCATGCTTGCCCAGGACCCCCCGCGCCCTGCCCCCACAGAGGACCTGATAAGGAACAGACAGTCGGTGTCCCCCGAGCCCGCATGTCCAGCTTCCTGCCTCTGGAAGGTCTCGCCTGGCGGCATTTGAGACTCTGAGCAGGCCAGGGAAGCTTAAGTCCTGGCGGCTGTGCTGCAGAGCGAGTGGTTCCTGGGCATGCGTGCCCGCTGAGGGCCCGGGGGACAGCAGAGGGAGCCCTCTGTGCCCGGTGCCTCCGGCTCTGTCCTCGTCTTTGTCACGCATCATGTGCGCTTTCCTCAGCACGGGCCTGAGCACACAGCGGGGGGAGGCGGGCCCTGCTGGGGCTCCGGGGGAGCTTGTGTCCTGAGTCCCCGCCTGGCCCTGACGCCCCCCTGGGGGTGCCTTGCTGCAGGCCAGTGTTGGGCTAGTTAGTTTCAGAAGTCTGGGCCTGTTCTTGCCATGAAATGCACCGGGGGCCCTTGTGCGTGGGTCCCCCACACTCTCCCTGGTTGGCCTTGTCTTGAACCCAGCCTGGTGTGCCACGTAAAGGGAGAGCTCGTAGCCACCCCATTTCCAGGGAGAGACCTGTCAGCCTGAAGGGTCTCCTCCCACCTTCCAAGTGGGAGACCCTCACAGGGGTTGGTGCTGTGCTCTGGCCATCTGCTCCCTTGGAGGGACAGAGTGTCATTGATCTTAGTCTCCAGGGCTCCAGATAATTTTGAGAAGCAGGAATATCTGCGGTCCATTTAGGGAGAAACAAGTCTCTTGGTTTGTTTTCACCAAGGCGGCGTTTTTAATAAGTCCCCATCCTTCGTCTGTTCACCCGAGTCGCAAATGGCCAGAGTGTGTTTGTTCATTTGCTCTTTGAAAAAAATCTGTCAAATGTCCTCTTGGGTCCTCTGGAGGACAGAGTTTCTCCTCTTCCCACTCTGAGGTCTTCATAGCAGCCCGTTCAGGCCTGAACTGTTTGTCAGGTTGCACGGCAGAGTGACGTTCCCCGTGAACAGCCGTGTCCTCTGCTGCCCCAGCGCCCGTCTTGCCCTGGAATGCGATGGGAAGATCCGGGCGGGAAGGGCGGCGTTCCCACAGGCCTCCTGAGCTGGGAGAGGAAGGAGAGGTTGTGAGGGGCGAGGGGAGGCTGCCGTTCCCTGGGAGGGCGTGTGGCTCTCCTCTGATGAGCAGCAGGCAGAGACCAATGGGAAATGCCTGCGTGGCCACAGCCTCGTCGGGGCAGCGGCTTGTGAAGCAGGGGCTGGCATCACTCCAGCTCTCCGGGAGCCTACAAATCAGAAAAGGGAAAAAAAAAAAAAAGACAGCAAATATAGTGTGTTTTTTTAAGTATACTCAGTCTTTTTTTCCCTCCAGTATTTAATTAACCCGCAGCATTGCCTAACTTTGGAAAATACAGAAATGACCCCTGGCCCTGGCGCTTCACTGTGCGCACAGTCAGTTTGCGTCCTGGAGTCTCCCCCTCTCCTCGTGTGTGCTATGCGTACAGGGCTCGCGTGGCCCTGTCTCCCGTGCCCCCCAGGGGCTGCTGTGTTAGCCCGTTTTACTCCGTCTTGGGGGTGCCCTGGCCTTAACTCACTGCCTCGCGACTGTCGGGCGTGGAGGTGGTTTCCAGGGATTCACCATCTTAAATCACCTGATGAATGTCTTGGAACACAAATCATTTTCTGGGCTTACACTCCGCCCCCCTCCCCTTAGACTGTGTTCCTGGATGAGTAATTACTAGGTCAAAAGTACACGTACAGATATGTATATATATAATAAGCATATAGTTTATTTTCATATTGCACCCCCGCACACACGACCTCTGCCTTGACAAAGGCCAGAGAGCGGAGGCCCTGATGCGGTTTGCCAGGTGTGTCTTTAGATCAGAGGCCCTGGGCTGGGTCCCCCGAGCTGGGCACTCAGTGCTTTTTCCCTGCCTGTGGGCAGGTCACAGGAAAACCAGCCAAACTAGCAGAGAGCCCAGAGCAGACGTCCTTGTGTTTTAAAGCATATTAAAAAAAAAGAAGTCCCTCGTGGGCTTGCTGCGATCTCCCTGTACTTGCTTACAGACTGTAGTTTATGTGTTACAGGAGACGTGGTTCAGAATGGGCATGCGGGAGTGATTTGAACGGACGGCAGTCGGGGTGGTGAGCATGGCCGGCCTCGGCTGTGTGGCACGCAGCTGTCACCTCTGGGGGACAGTTCACGCGTGCGAGCGCTCGGGAAGCGCTGGTTGCTGACGTTATTGACTTAATGTTGTCACTTTTCTAGGGATGGTGAAAAGACTAAGCTGTTGGTTTTCTGGCATGGAGAGGAAGCGTGGACTAGGGGCCTAGTTTGACTGGAGTCGCTCGTGCAGGGCTGCCGTCTCAAATAAGAAACGGGCCTCGTGTGACTTCAGAGGACAGAAGTGATGCTCAGAAGTACAGGCTCGTTAGCATCTGTTATTAGCAACGGAGTAGAATTCGGTTTGTCAGAAGCAGATTGAGTTTCGTGGAAAGGAGGACGCGTCTAGCAGTTCGCTTTCGTAAGTTGTTCCGAGTTGTAGCCGACTTGTGAAGCCCTTGGCACGGAGCCGGCCGTGTGGTAGGCAGTCAGTATGCGAAACACAGCCATTTCGATGTTACTTTTTTAGTAAAGTGAGCCGAGCTGGAACTCCAACCTTCTCTGACTCTTGAGTGTTGTTTTAGCAACACCAGAGGGCACGTGCTTCTAACGTCTCCCGTGCGTGTGAATTTCCTGGGGACCTCGTTAACGTGAGGATCCTGGTCCACTGAGCCTGGCACGGGTCCCGGGAGTCTGCGTTTCTCATGAGCTTCCATTGCTCCAAAGAACACACTTGAGCAGCAAGATCAGAAGCAATCCCCCAAACTTTTTGGTTCCAGCTCTTCGCTTTGGGGGGAAAAAATTGAGAAAAAAAAAAGTCCTTTTAGCAGTGCTTCCTGAGCACTGGGCACTGGTGTTAAAACTGAGGCAGACACGGTCCCTGCCCCCTGGTGAGGGTGAGGCGGGGAAGCAGAGCTGGGGGTGCGGTGCGGCCTGGGGCGCCTGGGACCTGCCGCCTCTTCTGAGGTCAAGAGAGCTTCTCTCCGGAAGGACAAGAGGCGTCTGCAGAGGCCCGAGAAGGGATAGCCCCAGAGGTGGGGGCAGATCCAGGCCTTGCATTTGTTCAGGAGAGGTGTCTAGGGAGGGCCTGGTGATTTGTGTCAGATACTCGAGCAGACAAGGTAAAAAAACAGCTGGGAAGTCGCTGGGGACCTGAGCAGTGAGCAGCGAGGGGAGCAGAGGCCACGTGGCAGTGGATGGAGAAGCAGGGAGGGGGAAGACATGCAGGGCAGGCGGGGCCCTTGGAGGCGTGTAGGGCTCCCCTCCGGCTGGTGGTGGGGCCAGGAACTCCCGCCTCCAGCGACGCGCTGGTCTCTCTGGGCCCTTGCCTTTGAAAACCGATCAGTCACTTACGGCATGGGCGACATGTCTCTGTGTCACGGTATTTAATTTCTTGATCAGTGCTGGAGACTGAGATCTGACTTTTAATTTTAACCAAGTGAGCAGAGGTAAAAGGAAACGAAAGCAGGTTTTTATCTCCGAGTACTTACTAGTGGTGTGGTTGTGGTTCTGGAAATGAAGAATCGCTTTTAAGCTTTTGTGGTGTCATTTTGGAATGACACGGGTTAACAATACTTTTTGCTCAGCTAGACCTGCGGGAAAACCCTTCTCCTGATGCTCAGGGTGGGGGCCGTGCCTCTCCACCTCCTTCCTGCTCCCGGGAGGGTTCACACTCCTGCCAAAGAAGGTCTCGGGGCCTTTCCTGAGGAGTTTCCGGAGGGTGTTGGCAGCAAGAGCTGCGTTGCAGAAGGTGAGGGTGAAGAGTCCTCCTGGGAAGCCTGGAGAGCGGCAGACGCCACCGGTGACCAGAGCTGTCGGTGGACCAGGGAGGGGAACCCAGCACTTGGCCTTTTTTTTTTTTTTTTTAAAGATGAGAGAGGCTTCTCTCCAGCGTTTTATTGTGAAAAAACTTAAAAATAGCAAAGTGAAAAGATCTTCAGACTGGACACCCATATACTCACCCCATAGATTCTATTATCAATCTTTTCCACCAGCCGTCATCCTTTCACCTTATCTTTTTGATAAATTTTTATGTAAATCACTACCAGAATGTTGTTACGCTCAGTCGTGTCTGACTCTGCGGCCCCATGGATTGTAGCCCACCAGGCTCCTGTCCATGGGATTCTCCAGGCAAGAATACTAGAGTGGGTTGCCATTCCCTTCTCCAGGGGATCTTCCTGGCCCAGGGATCAAACCCGGGTCCCCTGCCTTGTAGGCAGATTCTTAACCATCTGAGCCACATATGTAAGGTTCTGACCCTGGGAAGTTTTCTATAGTAAAGACTTTCCAAAGTCACTGCTTTATTTTTCTTCTTCCAAAACGAGGGTTTCCTTTAGAAGGAAGTTCGGGAAAGTTTGAGTTGGGCTGGGAAAATTATGGGGTGAGGGACTCAGTGTAAGAATTCCTGAAATCACAGTATGGAGACAGAACCTTCGATGAGTCATACCCACAGCGCGGCAGCTGGTGGCTGAGGCTCAGCTCGTGGTTTAATGCCGTGGAGCAAAGCTCACTCCTCCATGGGTGAGGTGAGCTTTAGGACAGTTTTTGAAGTGGCGCTGGCCACCTCGCCTCTCCCTTTTTCTCTGGATGATATGCGTGTCTCTTGACTCGAGTTTTTGCTCTTCCAGAGAGCTGGGATCTGGCCTGCTGACAGCTGCTGTCCCTTCTGTAGAATAGACTGCAGGAGCTTTGGGGTCCACACTGCTTCAGCCCTTTAGGGATTTAGGCCGCCTTTCTAAATAACTCTCCTTCATTTTCAAAGGCAGAAAGCTATTTTCAGGCAGGCTCGGTACACTGCTCATTAGCCATGAGGACTCTTGTCAGCCAGTGACCGTGTGGCCGAGACTGTCCATCTTAGGCGCATGACCGTCCAGAAGAGGTGCGGCCCCTGTGCTCAGCGGGGGAGGCTTGCAGAAACGGGGCCACCATAACTGCCGTGCGCTGCTTTCTTGCCGTCTGATGTTTTCAATTCCATCGTAGCTCTTTTCCGAAATCTGGTTACTTTTCTATAATCTGAAAGCGAATTCAGCGACAGCAGAAGCAGGGAGAGCACACTCAGCTTCCAGGTCAGGAAGGCTGTGCGGGGCAGAGGGAGGCGGCTGTCGCTGTCTCTCGGGAGATTCGCCCTTAAGTTCTGCCTGATCCCAGGCAGCTGTGTGTGGCTTGCCAGCACCAGCGACTCTGACTTTGGGTGATTTTTATTTCTTGGCTTTGGCACTTGTCTCTGCCTCTTTTTTCGGTTTTTGGTTTTGTTTTTTTGTTTGTTTGTGTGTTTGTTCTGCATCTTTTAAAAAAAGACACCACCGACTTCTTCATACATATTCATGCCGCACACACTTTTGGGTTGCGTTTTCACACCATGCCATGCTCCATGTAGCTTCTGGCTAGCAAGGAGGACGAGGACTCAACCAGAACTGGAGAGGAGGACAAGAACGATTTGCGGAGTGACGAGTGTCTGGAGCAGAGTCGCAAGGTAGGAACACCTGCCCCGTCTGTGCCCAAGCCCGTCTCCCGCCTGGAACGAGTCCAGCATGTCACTGTTCCGTCCACCCGTGTGGGGTGCCTGCCGTGTGCCCGTGGGGAGCCAAGAGAGGAGCGCTCTCCCTTTGTAGAAGCTGCAGGCGAGGTGGCAGAGCCGCTCAGGAGATAGGAGAGCAAACACATAATTGCAAACGCAAAGCAGGGCTCTCAGAGCATTAGAATGAGTCTCAGTGGGCCTACACAGCTCTTTAGAGCTCGAGCCCACCCACTCATTTCATGCCCTGGAATAGGAGGCCCGGGAGAGGAGATGTTTCCTCTGGGGCTCAGAGTAGGTCGGTGACACGCAGTTGGGACCCGTGCCCTTGTCTCGGGGACGGCTGTGGACCCCCAGGTCATTTGCTTGCTGTGTAAGGAGCCGCCGAGAGCCAGACTTTCCTTCCCTGGGCCCGTCTGCAAGCTCCTGATCTGAGAGCTGGATTAGGGCTGCCCGGGGGTTGTGGAGAGCTTTGCTCCAGGCGCGTGGAGACTGAACTCTTGGAATAAATGTTCTCCAAGGTTGAAAGAACTGAAGACTGGCGTGTGGTGGGAGCTCGGAGGCCCGCAGAATTGACGTCTGTGGCTTTCAAGGTGTTGGGTTCGTGGAGTCCTGAAGGCAAGCTCATCCTTGAGAGAGTTTTGGAGAGCAAAGCAGTTACAAGTCGGGGCTCTGGAATCAGATGTGACTTTGATTTTTTCACTGCCTCTGTGACTTTGGTTGCTCCTTGCTTAACCCCTAAGCCTGTGTTTCCCCATCAGTGAAGATAATAATGCTCCCTTGTTAGAACTGTTGTGATATTTAAATAGAAGGTATCTACTAATTGCTCAGCGAATGGAGCAACTGCCCTTTTTATTATTATATTCCAGAATTTTCCTTCTGTGGAGCTTGCTTATTTAGATGGATTTAATAACTAGATCGATGGCAAACAAGACCCTGTAAATAACAGCTCATTTGTGTGAGTCTTGTCTTCCGTTTAAAAACCTTAAGCATTTTACACGTGTGGAGAGGGGGGTGTGGTGGCCAGTGTGTGTATTAGAGCAGGAGTTACTGATAGACTGGTGGAAGAAATTTACAGCTCTGGAAAGGGGGAGGAGGATTGCTAATTGCAGCACCTCAAGACAGGCCCAGCACAGGCGGTAACTAGATGTTTCCTTGGCACCACTCCTCTGGGACCCTCAGTAACCCGAAAAGGCAGTTCTGAAAACATCTCATCTCCATGGGAATTAGGAGCTCTCCATGGTCCTGATGAGACAAATCAAAGTCAGGATAATTAGGGTGTGTCTGTAAAGAGGCTGGCTTTCTGCTATGTAATGAGGAAGACACATTGCAAGAGGTGTGTAGTGAGTGTCTGCGGCATTGTAGATGGCAGTTAACAACATTCCAGATTCTTCCTAGAAGGGACATGTAGAAAGTAGGCCGTGGGGTAGGGGAGCACAGCTAGAGGGGGTAACACACCGTGGCACAGACTGAAGCGGGCCCGCCATCCCGTTCTGTTCTCGTCGCTGCCTTGGCAGGTGGCGTTACTGTGCCCATTTACAGGTGAGGAAACTGAGGGTGTGGAAAGTAAACATCTCTGCGCCGTGAGCAGAGTGAGTGTGTGTGGACCACAGACTTGCGCCTTTGTTTTCTTGCGGGTGTTTGTACTCGCTCATCACCACCTGTCTCCGTCCTTTCCCTGCCCACCCCCTGCCCCCTCCTCTGTGTCCATTATCTGACCAGATACTTTGATTTGCAGACTATGGAGGACAGTTCCAAAGGGGGCTGCAAAAATGGATATTTAAGGCACGCAGATTCCAGTATCTTAGACTGCGGTGGAGCGCACACATCCGGCGGCCCTGGAGACCAGGGTCTGGAAGAAGGCGAGCTCGTGAGCCTGCTTGGCCCGCTCTTCGGTGAGAAGGCTGTGCGGTTCCTGGAATCCAGGTAGACACGGGGCCCAGGCGGTGCGCTGTCTGCAGCTAGAGGGGAGGGCGAGCTCATTGTGTCAGATGGCTTTAGACGGGGGTGCTCTGCAATTTACCTGAGAGAGCTCCTGAAATGGCTTGGAAGGAACCTTGCCAGCCGCGCAATTAAGCAACTAGGCTGCGTGCTCGCGGCTGCAAGGGCACTGCAGTCAGCGGACCCACATGCCTCCCCGGCACAAAGAGCCGAGACAGGCCCTCCAGCGCCGCTCCTGGGAGCCGGGGAGGGCTGCCTGGCCGTCGCGCCAGGGCTCGGCCCTCCCGAGGCCCCTCCCAGTCTCCGGCAGCTTCGCCTCTTCCACCGGGCTATCACGTGGAGCTGGGGCCACAGTCCCCTCTTGTTACATCTGCGGGGAGTCGTTCCTCTGCGAGGAGACACTCCAGGGTGTTTTCCTGAAAACGAAAAAGGAGAAGTCTTCAGTGCACATGCATTATCAAAATCAGTCCCTCAGGAGCGGATTTCCCCTCTGGCCCAGTCTTCACACTCCACCCTGGCAGCTGCTCTGGGCTTTGGAGCTGGAGGGAGCTGCGCCTTCTCTCTCACTTCCTCCGTTTCCCTGACCACTTCCTGGGGTCGCCATGAGGAGCGGGAAAACATTCTAGGAGAGTGGCTGGCGTGTGTTACCGGGTGTTCAGTGGAAGCTTTGTCCTCCTCCAGCACAGATGGACAGATGGAGCTGGTGCCATGCCGGGCGCTTCTGGCACAACCAGGCGCCCGGTGGTGCTCGTGTCCTTGGCGGGCTCGGCCTTGTGGGCACTTATTCAGTCGGAAAGATGGCAGTGTCGTGAGCTCAGAGAGGCGGCCTCCCCGGCCCCTGGCGTCTGCTGAGCATCTCTCCAGCGTGCGTCCTCCAGGGCAGCGGTCCCCAGCCTTTCTGCCATCGAGGACCGGCTTCATGGGAGATAGCTTTTCCAGGGGTCGGGGTCGGGGCATGGTTGGGGATGCCTCACGCGCACTATGTTTGCTGTGCACTTTATTTCCGTTGTTGTTACATCACCTCCGCCTCCGATCATCAGGCAGTAGATTTTGGAGCTTGGGGACCCTATTCTGGTGTATTATCACGGGGAGTTAGGCGACCATAAGCCAGAAACGGAGGGTTTCCTCAGCATCAGTTGCTCCTGTGTTAAGAGTTAAAAGTTGCACCTTGCTCTCTCTGAGGACCACCCGGGAACGTACTTGGGTGACATGAGCTGGGAAAGTACGACAGAGGCTGGGGGTGCAGGGAATCAGGGCCTGGGTGCTCCCTCCTGCCAGGTCAGAGCTTTTTGGCCCCAAATCCTTGTTTTCGTGAAAGCACATGGCTCAGAGCTTCCGTCAGTAAAAACCCAAAATTTGTATTCCCAATCTCCTGATGTTGAAAATCTAGACCTCATTTTTAAAGAAAGCGCTTTATGGACTGACTCTTTTCAAAACTTAGATTTTGTCTTTTCTATGCTTAAAGCCTCTCGTGGGTTCCTGTTGCCTCTGGAGTGAGCTTCGCGCCTCTCGGCCCAGCTCCGTCCTGTCTCTCTGCCTTCTCAGCACCCGCCCTTGCGCGTGTGGGTCCTTCTGTTCTCGGTCGTCCGGCTTGTGCCCCGCTCAGGGCCTTGGCACGCTGCTGCTCCTCCCGCAGCGCCGTTTTCCAGGACGAGGCCGTGTCTCAGCTCCACAGAGAGGCCTCTCCCGCCCACTCTGTCTGACCCCTGCGTCTCAGTCCGTCTGGGGCTGGTGCCCTCTGGCCCTGCTTACTGGCCCGTCTTCCTTGTGCTTCTCGCTGTGTGCTGTCTGAGTTAGTCACGGGTGTCTGTATGACTGTCTGTCTCTGTGATGAAGCTCAGTGTCATGATTCTCTTTTTCAGCTAATCTGCCGTCGGCCGCACTGGGCCTCCGTGCTGCCCGTGGGCCTCCTCCGGGGGCCGTGGGCCTCCTCCGCTGCCCGTGGGCCTCCTCCGGGGGCCGTGGGCCTCCTCTGGGGGCCGTGGGCTTCCTCCGGGGGCCGTGGGCCTCCTCCGTGGGCCGTGGGCCTCCTCCGGGGGCCGTGAGCGGGGCGCCTCTCCCACTGTTCTGTCTCTGGCTGCAGAGCCCAGGCTTGCGGCTCCCGGGCTTAGCTGTCCCGTGGCACGTGGCATCTTCGTTCCCGGACTGGGGATTGAACCCGTGTCCCCTGCATTGGCAAGCTGATTCTTAACCACCGGCCCGCCAGGGAACGCCCAGCACCATGGTTCTTTTACACGTGTGTCTCACGGCTTTACTTGACAGAGGGAGGGGCTCGATGAATGAATGAAGACACCGGCAGCCAGAGGCTCAGCATCCAAGCAGAAGGTCTGCGTTCAGGGAAGGAGAGCGCACAGGGCCTCTGTGGAGTCAGAGAGGCCTGTGTTCTGCACTCTCTGGCTGCCGCTTTTGCTTGGAGATCTTGAATCTTCATCTGTAAAATGGGTCAGTAACCCATCACAGTCTCACTGTGAGGACTGAAGGTGCTGAATGTTCTCAGAGGATCTGGCACGTCATTAGGTGCTTACTGAGTGTCAGCCCCTTTGCCCTTATGCTTCTGCGTGGCAGAGATGCTCAGGGTGAGAAAGCAGCGTTTGGGCCTCTGACAGGACCCTCGAACTGACCCAGTAGAAAGGTCCTGACTGTGGCGACGGCTCAGTGCATCTGCTGTTCAGGTTTCTAGCAGAGCCGCCCTTGAAATGCTTTATGTAACAGCAGTGCCACTTCAGTGTATTATAATGGCCTCTTTCACCAGGGCCTCCTCCGCTGCCCGTGGGCCTCCTCCGGGGGCCGTGGGCCTCCTCTGGGGGCCGTGGGCTTCCTCCGGGGGCCGTGGGCCTCCTCCGTGGGCCGTGGGCCTCCTCCGGGGGCCGTGAGCGGGGCGCCTCTCCCACTGTTCTGTCTCTGGCTGCAGAGCCCAGGCTTGCGGCTCCCGGGCTTAGCTGTCCCGTGGCACGTGGCATCTTCGTTCCCGGACTGGGGATTGAACCCGTGTCCCCTGCATTGGCAAGCTGATTCTTAACCACCGGCCCGCCAGGGAACGCCCAGCACCATGGTTCTTTTACACGTGTGTCTCACGGCTTTACTTGACAGAGGGAGGGGCTCGATGAATGAATGAAGACACCGGCAGCCAGAGGCTCAGCATCCAAGCAGAAGGTCTGCGTTCAGGGAAGGAGAGCGCACAGGGCCTCTGTGGAGTCAGAGAGGCCTGTGTTCTGCACTCTCTGGCTGCCGCTTTTGCTTGGAGATCTTGAATCTTCATCTGTAAAATGGGTCATAACCCATCACAGTCTCACTGTGAGGACTGAAGGTGCTGAATGTTCTCAGAGGATCTGGCACGTCGTTAGGTGCTTACTGAGTGTCAGCCCCTTTGCCCTTATGCTTCTGCGTGGCAGAGATGCTCAGGGTGAGAAAGCAGCGTTTGGGCCTCTGACAGGACCCTCGAACTGACCCAGTAGAAAGGTCCTGACTGTGGCGACGGCTCAGTGCATCTGCTGTTCAGGTTTCTAGCAGAGCCGCCCTTGAAATGCTTTATGTAACAGCAGTGCCACTTCAGTGTATTATAATGGCCTCTTTCACCGCCTTGTACTACCCGTTTCTAAGTCTTTCTTTCCTGGATTTTATTGTGTGTTGTTTAGTTGTGAGTAATGGTCCTCCTCTGGCTAGCTCAGTAGCAATTGTCGTTATTTTTAACCTATATTACGGGAAGGGGAAGAAAGGAAAATTTACTTGCTTGAAATACCAGAAATATTTCTGAAGTCTGAGTTCACTGAGTTTTAAGATGGTTGGTGTCGTCTGGGTGACTCCGTATTAGAAGTGAAGAAGGTGCCACCTATTTTAATTCTGTTTGCCGTACCTTCTGTTGTTGCCCTCTCAGCGTGCGGTGACTGTTCAGTTTGGTCTGAGTTGACTCTGCCCCAGAGCTGGGTGTTGGGAATCCAGATGTGAGTCGCCCGTCAGTTCTGCCCTTTCAGGGCCCATTGGGAAGGTAGCACCAGGGAGCCTGTCGCTTCCAGTGGCGGCAAAGGTCCAGAGGAAGGGGAGGCTGAAGTGCGCTAAAGGGCTTGGTGGCTCCGGTCTGTCTGGCCGGGTGTTTTGAAATGAGGAGACGCCGCAGCAACGGGAAGGGTCTGGTCCCGATGAGGCCTCTCCTGCCCTCTGCGCCCTGCTGACCACACCGCCCCATCCTGACCGCATCTTCCATTTCCAGCTGGCTCCCTCCCTCATTGCTTCCCCCCTCTTCCTATCCTTATTTTTTTCACAATTTTCTGCCTCCGTTTCATAAGTTCCTTTCATTTTTATGAATCTCTTTTCCTCCCTTTATTTTTCAGATGATGGAGACATGCTTCTTTTAAGTCTTCTTCAGACTGCTTTAGCTTCTTGATCTCCCTGAGCGTGGACGCTCCTCTGAGCTTGCCGGCGGCGGTCTTTCCTAACGGCGGGCCTTGTCTGCGGGAGCGGCTCGTCTGCGTCCGCGGCCCTGCTCTGCCCTTCTCCCCACCCTGGCCCTCCTTGTGCTGTGGTTTTGAGGTTGCCTTGACTTGTCTCTCTGGGTCTTACCTTCGGGGCCTGACGTCTGCCTGACTCTTCTTCCAGCCGTGGGAGCTGAATGCCTTCCGTGGGTGCCTCCCCTCTGGGTCTCCCCTGTCTCTGGCCTGTGGACATGTCTGGATTTTGGGTCCTGTGTGTGCCTTGAACACTTTTGTCTTGTCTGCTTTGCTGACATTTACATGTTTATTTGCTCAGTCGTGTCCGACTCCTGGCCCCCCCGCGGACTGTAGCCCACCAGACTCTGCTCTCCGTGGAATTCTCCAGGCAAGAGTACTGGAGTGGTTTTCCCTGATTGCTCAGATGGTAGAGAATCTGCCTACAATGTGGAAGACCCGGTTTTGATCCCTGCGTTGGGAAGAGAGCCTAGAGACGGGATTGGCTACCCACTCCAGTATTCTTGCCCGGAGAATCCCATGGACAGAGGAGCCTGGTGGGCTACAGTCCCTGGGGTCACAAAGAGTCGGACACAACCGAGCGGCTAACACTGACCTCACTTTCACATGTGTCCAGGGCAGAGCGGGAGGGGCTCTGCGGGCAGTCACACCACGCTCACAGCTGATGGGAGTCTCTCCGTCTGTTCTCTGCCCACAGCCAGGGGTGTGCCCCGTGTCACACAGGCCTCGCGCTGGCTCCCCTTCCGTAAGAGGCCTAGCCCTCCCGCCTGGCTTCAGCCGCGTCCGCCTGTTCTTCACGGTGTGTCTTCACTCCGTTCATGGTGTTGTGTCTGCTTAGATGAAGGTTCCGCTACCTTTCCCTCCCTGACCTCTCGTCAGCTCTGCAGGCCCCTTCCTGGCGCTCTTCTGCCACTCCTCGTGTAGACGCTCTGAGCTGCCTGCCCCTAAGCCTGCCAGCCTCCCACGGAGTCCAAGTCTCCTTGCCCAGCCTGTGGAGTGGTGGCTGGTGTGTGTATCGCCCCCAACCCCAGTCCTGCAGACAATTCTGCAGCCCCAGCGCCCAGCACAGCGTCTGGCTCGGGAAACAACTCACGAGCGAGTCTTCTGGAACTGCTCCAGTCTTTTACATGCTGACTTGGTTTGGTTCCTGGGAGAGCAACGTCTTGAGATACAGACCTGGGTACAAGGGAATGATTTAGGATGTGACTGCAGGCAGCAGGAAGGAGGGCTGCAGAGAGTAAGGGAAGGAGGGAGGCAAAGGCGGGGAGGCTGCAGTGTGGCCGGGATCCTGCTGTGGGCAGCCGGGCCGCTGTCCTGCCCGCCTTGCAGGGACGGTGTCAACCGCGTCAGGCCTAGGCCTCTGAAGCTCGGGGGACTGGGATATTCACCCGGCAGCTCTTTTCCTCCCCTGGCTGAGAGTTTCCCCTGGAGCCGTGAGTGAGCTCAGAGGGCCCTGGGAAAGGGCCCAGGGCCGCAGAGGGACGCCGGGGGCACTGGAGGAGGGCTCTGTGTCCACAGGAGCTGTCCCTGCAGCTGCAGCGAAAGCCCGGGGTGGCCTGGCCGAGCGGCAGGTCGAGAGGCCTCTGCTCTCCACGCATACCTCGGTCTGATCCCCGCAGCGCGCCGCGCAGGAAGACGCTCTGCAGGAAGACGGCTTCGCCGCGTGTTTCTGAGTCGTGTTCAGTCTCTGCTGTCATTCGCTCTGCGGCTGTGCAGTGGGCTCGTGTCCAGCTCTCTGCGATTCCGTGGACTGTCCCACGCCAGGCTTTCCTGTCCTTCACTGTCTCCTGGGGTTTGCTCAGATTCGTGTCCGTTGAGTCAGTGATGCTGTCTAACCATCTCATCTGTCGGCCCCTTCTCCTCCCACCGTCAGTCTGTCCCAGCATCAAGGTCTTCTCCAGTGAATCAGATCTCTGCATCAGGTGGTCAGAGACTCGCTGCATTCTCCTAGAGCTGCGGTTAGAACTTGGGGCCATCTTTTCTGACTTCAGAGCCATGGCTCTTTCTGTCCGCAGTGGCTCCCAGCACCCCTCATCCAGCAGCTCTACTGAGCACTGATCAGCACCCTGGTGGACCCGCCAGGTTGGCCATGTTCATGCAAAGCCGTCCTTTCCCCTGGATGCAGGAATGGGCGGATCTTGCGGTTGTCGTGAACACTTGATGACCCCGTTTGCTTGTCCTTAGCCCAGCCGGCATCCAGGTGGTCGTGTGGTCCCCTTGCGCGCTGGGCCCCTGTGTCAAAGCAGTTCTCTTCTCATCCGTGAAGCAGACGTGTGGTGCCCCCTGGTGTGGCTGTCTGGAGGTGGCCTGGATAGCCTCCTTGGCGTGGGTCCTGGCACACGGTGGTGCTCACGGTGTTTAAATTTGGCAGAATCTGGGCCAGAATCAAGTGAGAAGCTTTGGAAACTGGGGTTGGGGGGGCAAGGCCAGAGCAGAAAGTGAGTCCTCCCGCTTCCTTTCCCTTTTGGAGAAACAGGCCAGACCTTCTGAAAGCGCTCCACGAACGGCTTCCGGAACAGATGCGCTTGACGGAGCAGGAGGCTACGGAAGGACACCTTGGTGTAAAACGGAGAAGATGCTGAGGCAGGCGGCCGTTCAGCTGAGAGGCCGTTCAGAATTCGGACATTTCATCCAAGCCAGCTCGTCTCCCGTGCCACCTGATGAGCTGCAATGGCCTCGGGGAGTCCAGCTGGCACAGGGGGCTGAGGCGTGCAAAGCGGAGCAGAAAGATGCCTCCGTGCAGACCTCGGCTGTGGAGGGCGACACGCTCAGATCCGGACACGAGGGCCCCAGAGAGGCTTGGGAGGAGCAACCAGCAGACGCCGTGTTCAGTGCTGGACGTCGGCCGGAGGAGCCATGCAGGATGCTGGGGCAGCAGGCCACCGCCCCCGCCTTCCCCAGGAGGACGGAGAAAGTAAGCTCTCCCACCCGCTCCTTACTGAGTCACCTACTGCCTACAGACAAAACACTTAAAAATCACCTCCGATCCCACTCCTTTCAAATATTTGTGTAGTCTGGTGTCTCCCTCTGCCTGTGCTTATCTTGACCTCCACCTAGCGGTGTGTCCTTGCTCACCTCCCCCAAAGTGTTGCCGACATCTCTTCCCTCCCTCCCTCCCTCCCTCTCTGCCCGCCATCCCAGCCCTCTCTTACTTATCTGTATGCCACGACATGTATAAAGCTTCCCTGGTCGCTCAGATGGTGAAGAATCCACCTGCAGTGCAGGAGACCCAGGTTCAGTCCCTGGATGGGGAATATCCCCTAGGGAAGGAAATTGGCCGTCCACTCCAGTATTCTTGTCTGGAGAATTCTTTGGGCAGAAAAGCCTGGTGGGCCATAGTCAGTGGGGTCCCAAAGAGCTGGACACAGCTGAGTGGCGAACATGCTTTCATGATTTGTTTATGTTTTCATTATAAACGCAGAGTCACATTTATACATCTGCCTGTAGCTTTCTCCTTCATGTTACATGTCAGGAACTTCTTTCCTTGTAACGGCTGCTCAGATTCCACTGTGGGACATAAGCCAAAGTCTACATGATTTTCCCCCGTTGATGGACTTGCAGGTTGCAGTAAACTGATAACCTGGCTTGACCTGCAGTAAAATAATAAAATTTTAATCTGCAGTAAGACTGTAATGACCTGACTTGAGTGACAGGGACAAGAACCTCGGTTTTCCTTTGCACAGACCTCGTGTCTGAGAGGCAGTGCTCTGTGGGCATCGTCTCCGTGCTCTATGCTTACAGCACCCGTCGGAGCTGAGGAACTAGGGCCCAGGTGCCCATGGTCAAGGTCGGCTGTTAGGGGCTGAGCTGGGCCCCTCACTGCCTGGCTGCACAGCTGATCGCTTTCCCTGGGTCACCCTCCTCCCCAGCCCACGCTGGCCTGAGTGTAGAGTCGGGTTTTGGTGGCCGAATGTCTGCAGTTTGCTTCACTCGAGATGCTTTCTCTAAGCATCTCCTCTCACACCGCCAAATATGCCAGATGATTAAAAGCCGCTCTCTCCTGGCAGCATTTGAAATGCTTCTGAGGAGGAGGGGTTGGGGTTGAGGACCCCCATAGCAGGGAGAGGGGAGTGGCCGGTAGAGGAGGAGCGAGGTCTGTTTGTGACAGGGCTCCAGCAACGGCTGCTGGTCCCCTTGTTTCTGAGGGGTGTTTTGTATCTGAGAAATAACTGTATACACTGCTTCATAGCATCAGAATGGAGAATTAAGTTTATTTTCTGACCACTAAATTACTGCTTTTGTGCCTACCAAAGAGAGTTAGATATATCATTAGCAAAATTGCTTTTGATTGTTTTAAATTATGCACCAAAACTGTAATTTCTGGAAAAGAGTTTTCTAAAGATATCAGTAGAGACCAAAAAAAGAGACGTTGCCATTATATTAACAGTACTCGAGATGCAAATGTGTGCAATTTGGCTGGAACAGAAATGCTCTCATCTGCCCCAGCTAGTTCAGTTTGTACCTGCGTGTTAGGAAAACGAGATATCGTGTGTGCATGCCTGAGTTTTTCCCTGCTATTTGTGTGGGAGATAGCATCTTACATTCAGGAAAATTGTATAATCAAATGAACTTAATTTCCCCAAATATACTGAAAAAAAATTTCCATTTGGAATTATCTTCTCGTTGGTGTCTTCAAAAGGAGTCTACTGTGTTTATGTTTTCTGCATCTGTGATATACGCCTGCAGCTCAAGATTTCTATCCCTGTAGCATCACGTTTAATCTTCTCACCGAGCACATGAGTGAGGTAGGCATCACCTCCATTTTGCATAGGAAGAAATGCAAGCCCTGGAAGGCTCAGAAAATTGTCCCGAGTGACTCAGCTGTTGAGGAGCAGCAGGCGTCCCTCTGAGTCTGGCTTTAGCGGCCGACAGGGATGTGGTAGCCCCCCCTTTCTCAGGAGCGGGGAGCCTCGTATCAGCAGTGTGGCCTCCCATCTATGCAAAGCAGAAGAACATTTAATGGTTCTCTTTGTGGCTTTTGGTTAGTCAAGGGGTCAGTAATCCTCAAACTTAAGCTGGAACTCTGGCACCCTGTTAAGAAGAACATCTTTGCAGCCCAGGGGCGAAACGGAAATGAGACCCACTTCCGGTTCAGTACAGAGGCGAGATGCTGCGCAGATGCACCCGCAACTCCGCTGGGCCCCGCTGCTCACCTGCCCTGAGTCCCTGGGGCAGTCACCTGACTTTCAAGGGCTCCAAGGGGATCCTGTGACCCCGCATCCGGGGCTGGTGTGCTGGCTCAGAGAGGCAGTGTGTGGTCAGTGCCTCTTGCCACGTCCGTGGTAGGAGCTCAGGGTGTGCGTGTCCCTGTCCCCGTTCCCTTCCCAGGTGAGGGATCCAGGATGACGTTTTCAGTAAGGTGGCAGGTGGGACTCTGTTCGGCGTCCATAAGGTAGCATTTGGGGTGGTGGTATTTTGGAAGTGGCGTTAGGGTGACTGGCGGCTGCCTCGTAGCCTGAAATGGACTTTGGCATTTGTGCACTAGGAGCCGTCTTCTCTGCTGCCATATGACACACAGATTCAGATCCAGGAATCACGGAGGGCCAAACAAATGATTGTCATTTTCCAGTCCTCTTTGATGAGGCGTCCACCCCTCCCAAGTGTCCCCGTCACCACCGCAGACTGTTCTTGCCCTTGAACCTCTTCTCTCCTCTTGCCTGGAATTTCAGGGTGAAAAGGGTCTTGCTTTCCTTTACCGGGCAGTAATGTGTGAAGAGCTTGTTTGAGGTTCAGCTCTGCAACCTTCTTATTGTTCGATACTGGACTAGTTGCCTGATGTCTCAGTTCTCTGTCCAGAAAATAGGCATAATAACTTCTCTTATCCTGTGAGCTCCAGAAATGCAGACTTGAGCGGAGGATTACAGGAGAAAATGCTGGAAAGCATCGGACGTCCTAGAGCGTGCAGGAAGAGCTCCATCTCCTTTCCTTCCTGAGAGCTTGGCTGATTTCCTCCTTCCTGAGTTTCCTAACTTTTAGCAGCAACAGTCAGGTGCAGGCCGTGTCTTTATCTCAGGCAGAAGCCCTGAACCCCTTAGCATCACTTCCTGTTTTCTCTCCCTGTGCCCCTCTAGCTGTGGGCAGCCACCAGGCTTTATTCTGTCTCTATAAATTCGTCTGTTCTGGATGTTTCATGTAAATGGAATCAAGTGGTCGGTGATCTTTGGTGACGGGCTTCTTCCACTTCCCGTAACTTTTTCGAGAGTTGTTCATGTTGTAGGAGCTGTCCGTGGTTCATTTCTCTCTATGGCCTGATAGTCCAGTGTGTGGATCTACCACGGCTTATTTATTCGATCACTAGTTGATGGACATTTGGACATTATGAATAATGTTGCTGTGGACATTCATGTATGAGTGTTTGGGTGTACAAGTGTTTTTATTTCTCTGGGGTATCTATCTAGGAGTGGAATTGCTAGGTCACGTAGTAACTCGGTTTAACGGTTTGAGGAATGGCCAGACTCTCTCTAAAGCGGCTGTAGCTAGTTTACAGAAGTTTTCACCAGGAGGTGAGGGCTCTAATTGCGCCCCATTTGCACTAGCGATCATTATCAGCTTTCTGTTTTAACCACCCTAAGGGGTTGGGGGGGGAGGTGTTTCACTGGGCTTGATCTGCGGGTTCCTGATGCCGGATGAGCTGAGCGTCTTTTCATCGGCTTGTCGGCCTCTTGGGTGTCTTCTGAGAAGCGTCTTCCAGGCGGCTTGTCCATCTTCTAACTAAGTTCCTTGTGTTTCTGTTGTTGAGTTGTCCTAGCTCTTTCTGAATCCTGGATTCACATCTTTCTTCTCAGCTTTTGAGCTTGTTTACACTTCCTCCACTTGAGGGGCACCCCGCGTGGCCTCCTGAGATGGCGTCTGCAGGTCCATTGCACGCCTGGTTGTTGAGCACCTGCCCTATTTGAGTTCTTAGGCTGGAAGCTGTGGAGCGAGCACAGCTTCTGGTGCAGAAGACGGACGGAAACGCACAGGCACTTAGCATCGTGGTCCTGCTATTTTCTGAGGAGAATTCCGAGGGAGCAGTGAGGACCTAGCACAGGAGCCAGGGCCCATTCTCTTGAGGAAGGCGCGTTTGAGCCGAATCCTAATGAATGTATCGAGATTAGTGGGAGAGGTGGGGGTGGGCAAGAAAGAGCGTTCTAGGCAGAGGAGACGGCCTGTGCCAAGGGCCCGAGTGGAGGGACCCGAGCACCCTGAGGAAGCGGTAGGAGGTTCCTGTGGCCGGGGATTGGGGGGTGGGGAGGTGTCTTGGAGTTGGGTGGTGGCCACAGAGGATGAGAAGAGGCAAAAGAATTCAAAGACAACCTGGGAGTTGGAATCAGTGGAACCTGGTGTGTGATGAAAGTAGGTGATGCCCGTAAAGGGAATTTTAAAAGTGGTGCCCAGGTTCGGGGCTGTGCAGAAACTGGAGGCTGCCGGAGTGGGTCTAGGGGGCGTGGGGGCCCTGGGCGATGGAATCAAAGAGCTGAGCTTTCGGATTCCACAGGGAGAGACTGTCAGAGCGAGTTGGGGCATGGGGGCCTGGGGTGATGGACTCAAAGAGCTGAGCTTTCGGTTGACTTGGGAGGGCATGTATAGGGTGGGCGGCTCAGGAGCCGTGGGCCTGAGAGATAGCCACGGGGCTGGGGCATGTAGCCCCGAAAACCTTAGTAAGGGTGGTTCTTGTGGCCTGGAGAGGGAGGCAGGTTGTCTTGGGTTGAAGAAAGGATGGGAAATGAGGACGCAGATAAGGAGCTTTCCCAGACGCTCCTTCCGGGAAGGAGCTCCTCCTGGGGAATGTTGCCCAGAAGATCGTGTTGGGAAAAGGTTGCTGGAGAGCGTCTGGAACGTGCAGAGACAGCAGGCTAGGGCCAGAGGGTGTCGAGGGGGAAGAGCTTGGCCTTTGCCAGTCAGAGGGGGACATCTGGAGGCTGGGGGGTTCAGAGGGGGGACCTGCTGAGACACAAGCTCTGTGGGCTGGGGGTAAGCAGAGAGGCTGTGGCCTGACGGCCGCTTTGAGTCCTGTTGTCTGAGGTCGGCTCGAGCGGGTCGACTGCGGCCAGGGGAGGGTGGTCATTGTTCTTCCGGGTGTGCTTTCAGGATGCGAAGAAGTCGCGCCTGCCCGTCCTGATAAAACCATCGCAATCGCTGGGAAGCGTGTGCCGGCTCCCTGCCTCCCAGGAGGCGGTGGCCCACCTGCAGGCCCAGGTCTTGAAGCTGCAGGGGGAGCTGAAGGAGCTGAAAATCCACAACAAGCAGCTTCACCAGAAGTTAATTCTGGCGGAAGCAATGGCAGAGGGGCAGCCGGCGCCAGAGGAAGCGCTCCCGAAAGGTAAGCACCAAGGAAAATGTGTCCTCTGTGAGAAGATGGACGGCCCGCCAGCGCGGCCCGCATGTCAGCCATGTTGTTTGGAATTGCAATAGGCTGGAGGATAATTTCCTGAATTGCTGTGACTAATCTTGACAAATGCACAATTGAGGGAACACAGTCAGGAAAGCGCATCCTTTGTTTTCATTTTGTTCTGGAGGGGCAGAGGGGGACGGGTCGTGCGCCCAGGCCTTGCAAGGTCACGCTCCCTTCACTTGCGATTGTCTCGGGGGCTCCAGTCGCGGCGTGACTGAATCTGGGTTGTTCCCCACCCCCATCCCACCCCCGGCACCATCTGTGGGGGCCTCGGTCGTCTCTGCAGCGTTCTTTGAAAGGCTGCACCATAATTGTCTGGATTCTTCAGGGCTAATTGCAGACCCTGCTGACCTATGGCTTCTGGAATTGACCTGCCTCCCTGCTCCCTTGGAACCTGCTGTCTCTGCTCTCCTGGGAACTCCCCAGATAGCCATTGGGGTCCAGAGTCTCTGGCTGGGGACCTCAGTGCGCCCTCCAGCCCAAGACGGTGGTGCGTGGACATGTTGCCCCTTTGAGAGTGAGGAAAGCTGAGGGCCCTCTTGGAGCAGGCAGGGCAGCACGCATGGAGCAGCATCCGTCATCCTCAAAGTGTTCCTGAACCCACAGCAGCACTTTTGCTGGCTCCTGATGTTGAACTTCTGTTGTGAGTGGATGACACCGGCCCACAATAGCAAGAACAGTGATCTTTCATGTAGTTATTCAGAAAAGACGGATCAGATCTTCCCATGTGCCGGGCACTGGCGAGATTGGGGGCGTAAGAGACCAAGTCTGGGTGCAGCGTATATATCACAGGGGGAGGAAGAAAATACACTGTGAGCAACACTTGCTCCTTGGAAGGAAAGCTGTGACCAACCTAGACAGCACATTCAAAAGCAGAGACATTACTTTGCCAGCAAAGGTCTGTCTAGTCAAGGCTATGGTTTTCCCAGTGGTCATGTATGGATGTGAGAGTTGGACCATAAAGAAGGCTGAGTGCTATAGAATTGATGCTTTTGAACTGTGGTGTTGGAGAAGACTCTTGAGAGTCCCTTGGACTGCAAAGAGATCCAACCAGTCCATCCTAAAGGAGATCAGCCCTGAATACTCATTAGAAGGACTGATGCTGAAGCTGAAGCTCCAGTACTTTGGCCTCGTGATGTGAACAGTGGACTCACTGGGAAAAGGTCCTGATGCTGGGAAAGATTGAGGGCAGGAGGAGAAGGGGACGACAGAGGGTGAGATGGCGGGATGGCATCACTGACTCAGTGCGCATGAGTTTGCATGAGCTCTGGGAGGTGGTGAAGGACAGGGAGGCCTGGCGCGCTGCGGTCCACGGGGTCACAGAGGGTCGGGCGCGACTGAGCGACTGAGCAGCAGCAGCCTCTGCGGGAAGGCGGGGTCGGCGTTGGGGTGATTGCGTAGTGTGAGCCGCAGAGCTGGGGTTCTTAGAGAAGAGAGCCGGTCTGGGGGCTTCAGAGATGAGCAGAGGCGCTCCCGCACCCATGGCACAAGGAGGAAGGAGGGACGCACCCACTCCCGGGGAGGCTGCCGGAGAAGCAGTGTTTGCCAGGGAGCGGCTGCAGGCCGACGTGGACGGTTGCATCCGAGCAGTTCGAGGCTGGAAGTGGGCTGGGGGCCTCTGCCTGCCTGTGGCAGTAAATAAAGTCAAGCAGGTGCCCGTTACTCCTGAGCCGCGCTGTCCACTTTACGCACGTGGTCTCACTGAATCCCCCTCCCAGTCCTGTGAGCAGGCACACTAGTCATTCCCACTTGATCGCTGAGGAGCAGTTTCAGAGAAAAAGGGACTTGGCTACGGTCACACTGTGGGCTAACATCCCAGCCTGAACCAGCTGCCTGGTTTCAGAGCCTTTACTTTACCCCCAGTGTTTCCCAGAGCCTGGTGTACGATTCTGCGTGTGCAGATTTTATGATGATCTGTAGCCAAAAGTATCTTCCATTTGATTTTAGTTTCTCTTGGATTTGAGGCTTCCCAGGTGGTTCAGTGGTAAAGAACCCACCTCCCAGTGCAGGAGACTGGATTTGACCCCTGGGTTGGGGAAGATCCCCTGGAGAAGGCAGTGACAACCCACTCCAGTATTCTTGCCTGGAGAGTCCCATGGACAGAGGAGCCTGGTAGGCTACAGTCCACGGGGTCGCGAAAGATGTGACTCAGTGACAAAACACCCGTGTCTTGGCTTTAGCACAGTTGAAGTTTTAAGATCGGCCTCCGTTGAAGTAGGCCTTTGGTAGGATGGCTCCTTTCCTCCTTCCTTTCCCAGAGTCCTTCATCCATCCGTCTGTCCATCCATCCACCCACCCATCCACCCAGGCATCTGTTCACAGTCAGTGAATGTTCTCCAGGTGCCTGCAATGCTCCTGGCCGCCTGCACACAGTGGAGGAGAGAAGGGAAGGAGATGCGTCCCTGCCTTCTGAGGATGAAGTAGGCCTTGGTAGGATGGCTCCTTTCCTCCTTCCTTTCCCAGAGTCCTTCATCCATCCGTCTGTCCATCCATCCACCCACCCATCCACCCAGGCATCTGTTCACAGTCAGTGAATGTTCTCCAGGTGCCTGCAATGCTCCTGGCCGCCTGCACACAGTGGAGGAGAGAAGGGAAGGAGATGCGTCCCTGCCTTCTGAGGGTAACCTGTCCAGTGGAGCAGGGACAGGCTATTAAGGACATCAGGGCGGCAGGAGTGGGGCTGCCCCGGGGAGGAAGGAGGCGCGCTGAGTCGCACTGGGGCCCTGGCCCCTTGCCCCGGGCTTGCCACTTGCACTGAGCAGTGTTCTGATTTCTTGCCGAGGCCCTGGGGTGCCTTGGCCAGGTGCTGCTTCGGCAGCTGCCCGGCGGGCCCTGGGGGCCTCTCTTCTTGGGAAGGGTGGGCATACGTCTGTAGAATTCATTTTCTCACTCACGGTTTTTCGAGAGCCTGGGCTTAAACCATCTCAGACAAGCTGCAGTATATTTATGCTTTTTATGTCCTGTTACGGCAGCGCGATAGATTAATTTTATCTTATAAATTGCATTTTGCCTCCCCAGTGTTTTTATTCTCCCTGTTGCATCTTTGTGTTCTTCTTAGCTGCTTGGCTAAGTTTCAAGCCGAGGGTTTCACTTATGTTGCTCTCTCTCTGCGGATGCCTGTAGCCCAGCGCCTCGTGGGAGCAGCCTACCGGGCCGGGCCGGGAAAGCAGGGGGGCCTGGCAGCCACGCCCCACGTCTGCAGAGACAGGGAAGGGGACGAGGAGCAGCGGGCCGCCCACGAGCCCGGCCGGTGTTCGCCCCCTGTGCCTGCCCCCCAGCTGCTGCGTGCCGGGCACCACTGGGGGGTTTCAGGTAAGAGCCAGGACTGGGCGTCTCAGGGCGTCTGCACTGTCCCCGATAACACAGGAGGAGGGGTTGGGGTTTTGAAAGAGAATTGGTCCAGGGCCACCGGCTGGTAGATAGGTGGACGAGTCACGGCCCGCTGGGTGTCCGAGCGGACAGTCCGTTTGTCTGACACTTTTCATCCAGGCAGTGGGCTGGGCTCTGGTGGTTTGGCCTCAGAGGACACAGCCCTGCCCAGGCTCTGGGGAGACCCTGGACTGTGGGCCCTGTTCCCAGTGGCGTACGCTTCCCGAGGCCTCCAGTCAGGGTGCTGACGACATGCTCACAGGCTTCCAAGGGCCCTGGGCTTTGAGGAGAAAGCCACTTTCCCGGGTAATCGAGTGCCCTTCGCTGCATTGTAGGGAGGCCCAGAACTTCAGTGCTTCCTGTAATGTAAATCTGTGGCCCTGGGGACCTCTATTGTACAGCAGAGAGATCCAGTTAGCACAGAAGTAGCCTTTTTTACATTCTTTTCCATGGTGGTTTATCACAGAATACTGGGTATAGTTCCCCGGGCTGTACTCAGGACCTTGTGTTTATCCGTTCTGAGTGTAGCAGTTGGCATCCGCCAGCCCGGAACTCCCTGTCCAGCCCTCTCCCTGCCCCTCCTCCCTGTTCCGTGTCTGTGAGTCTGTCTGTCTCGCAGATAGGTCCTTTTGTGCTGTATTTTAGGTTCCACTTAGGAGTGACGTCGGGCTTCCCTGGTGGCTCAGATGTTAAAGCGTCTGCCTCCAATGTGGGAGACCCGGGTTCGATCCCTGGATTGGGAAGATCCCCTGGAGAAGGAAATGGCAACCCACTCCAGTATTCTTGCCTGGAGAATCCCCTGCAGGGAGGAGCCTAGTAGGTTATAGTCCACGGGGTTGCAGAGTCGGACACGACTGAGCGACTTCACCTTCACTTCAGGAGTGGCGTCACAGGGTGTGTGTCTGTCTCTGACTCACTTCAGTTGGCGTGATAATCTCCAGCTGTGTCCATGTTGCCGCGAGGCGGCATTCTGTCCTTTCTATGGCCGAGTGCCGCTCCATTCTACGCACCGCGTCCTCATCTGTCTGCCGATAGACAGTTAGGCTTTTTCCATGCTTTGGCTGTTGTGAATAGTTCTAGGCAGTGATTTTTTAAATGAAAAGAAAATCCTGCTTTGGAACCTTCTGAAGGGCTACAGAGCAGCAACTGCAGAGACGCGTGGCCGTGCTGACGCTGAGCTGTGAGACTCACTGTGTACGGGCCCAGGTGCCCTGAAGTCAGCCCTTGCCTCTGTGAAGTCACAAACTGCTGTAGATGAGGAACATTTTGAAGTCAAAATTTTGAGTGTCAAGTGTCTTAAGGAGCTGTAAGGAGCAGAGTTTCAGCTGGTTGTGCAAGTGGGATGTGAGGAGGACACCTCCTAGCTGTGATGAGAGTGTGTGTGTACGTGTGCAAGTCCAAACAGCAGAGGTGGCCACAGGCTGTATCACAGAAGGACACTTGTACGGGGCTCCCATTTGTCTCTGCCTCACGATTACTTACTGAAAGTCATTAGAACTGATCTTTATTCCCATGAGTGAACATCACTTCCTGCCATGAAATTCCATTATCAGGAGGTTGTTAGAGCAAAGCTATTTCCTTGCCTTGGAGTGTGACTCATAGGAAGAAAGCCTTGTTGAGCTTCCCCCTCTGTCTCTCATACATGCCCAGCCAGCAGGACTCCCTGAGTCCCTTCTCGGCCCAGGCCCCAGGCCGGACCCTGGAGAAGCAGAGATGAATGACGTGGTCTCCACCCTGAAGGCCCTCTGAGCTAGTGATTACAGCACATTTTGTGTAGTGAAGATGCTCTGTCAGGAATGCTTTCTTGAGGTCATGTAGCAGTGGCTTTCTACAATTCAGAATTTATTTTATGGTATTTGCATTGTGAGCAAGGACAAGAATGGGCTTAAAGCCACGAGGAGCAGCTGCAGAGCCTGGAAGCTGGATGAGACACCCGGACAGGGACGCATGTGCGCCTCTCCTCCTGCGTGGTCTCCTCGGCCACCTCAGCCAGCGTACCCCGCTGCCTCGCCTGCGTTTCCCCAAGTCCACAAGCCTTTGCTCCCGTGTCTCCTGGAACAGGCGTCCTCTCCCATCTTTGAACACCTTCAGGAAAGCAAAGCGTATTCATATTGGTTGGCCTCCTTCACTGCTGTGTGCCAGACATTGTTAGCCTTTTTGCAGAACTGTCCCATTGGACACTAAAGACGGAAGGAGACTACAAGGTGCTCTCTCCCTTTTGCAGATGAAGCTTCTAAGGCTCAGAGAGGCTAAGGCACTTGCCTAAGGTCACACAGCCGTTAAGTGGTTAGAGCCGTAGCGTGAAACCAGATCTGTTGACTATCAGAGATGGATTTTTCTCCTATGTTCTGCAGCCTCTTATGTATGCAGACAGCTGCTTGTATGAGCTGAGCTTTCCCTTGGACAGCAGGCAGTGTGGCGTGTGGTTAAGGACAGATGCTCCACACTCAGGCCTGAGCTTGAAGCCTTACACAGCAAAAGAGATACTGCTTTGGGGAAACCGGAGCTCTGGGCAGTGAGTTCTTACCTAAGTCTGTGCACCAGCAAGTAGCCCAGCTGGGGGTGAGCCCTCTCCACGTTGTCTTCAAAACTGTGTGTTCTTCCTGCAGCTCCACCGTGCCTCTCACAGGAGTTTGGCTCCAAACATGGGGATTTAAACTAGCTGAAAGGAGATGTTTCCTGGCAGGGTTATGAGTCAGCCAGACAACTCCTCACTGTAGGGGACATCGTGGCGTCTCCCAGAAGCTGGTAGACATGGAGATGAGGCGACCTCTCATCTGCCGAGGATTTCAGAATTGCTCATCTTTGATGTTGCTTCACTCTTTCTCCAGTGTTTGTCTGCCCTTCATTCACATCTGGTCTGGGCTGGGTGCTATACGAGGCGCTGAGCGTGTGAAGATGAAAGCCAGTTCCTGCTGGGAAGGAACATGCAGCCCAGTAAGGGAGAGGAGCCCAGTAACTAACTGCCGTGTGAATAAATGAATGAGCCGGATGTCCGTCCTGTGCCGGCACCCGGCATGCGATCATGTCTGTTGTGGGTGTTGTGTATCGGGTACCCTGGAAGCGCAATGGGGAGTGACTGTTTTGCATAGTTTGAACACTGGTTCAGAGAAGGACAATCAGATTTGGGTGTTGAAGGATGAGTAGGAGCTCGTTGAGCCAAAGGGGAACGGCGCATGCAGATCAGGGGGCCGTGAGCAGCCTGCTGTAATGCAGGGGTGACGGCTGCTTTAGTAGTGAGTCTGCGTAGCTGGTGGCTGAACGTGTCCCTGCACAGGTTGCCTGGAACTCGATCACGGAGGGTCTCAGATACTGTGAGAAGTTTGGACTTAATCCTCAGGATGGTAGGGGCCTGGGTGAGGTGTAGGTGGGGCGGTTGGTTATCAGGGTAGAATCAGTTTTCAGTACAGTATCTCTGAGGAGGAGGCTGGATTGAGAAGGAAGAGGGAGGGACTCGAGCCAGAGGGGCTTGGCAGGAGGCTCCCCTGGTCTCTGCTCGGCAGGGGCTGTGAGCCAGGGCAGAGGGCTAGATTTCAGCAGGGGAGAGACTGACGTAAACGTGGTGTGATTTCCAGGCTCTGAAGTTTACCATCCAGATGACCCTGCCGTCTTGCCACCAGGCGATGAGGACCCCTCTGAAGACTTCCCAGCTACACACTTGAGTTCCAACAGTCAGTTTTCCACTAAAATCAGTGTGGTTGGGACTGACCCGCTGGAGGACACTGATACCTCAAACGATAAAGAAACCTTAGAACGGAAAATCTGTGACCTGGAGACGGAGCTCGAGGCCTACCGGAACTTCATCCCGCAGCTGCAGAGGCACTGCCGGTTCAGCGAGGCCATCATCACAGTCTTGTGTGGGACGGAAGGGGCCCAGGACGGCTTGAGCAAGTCCAAGGGCGGTGCCGATGAGGAAGAAATGACCTTCTCGAGTTTGCGCCAGGTCCGTTACGTGAAACACATGAAGATCCTCCACCCGCTGGCGCCAGAGATGATGGACGGCGGGACGCTGGAGAGCCTGGGACAGCAGCTGGTGGGCCAGGAGCGTGAGCTGCAGAAGGCACAGAATTTGAACTTGGAGCTTTTCGGTGGAACCCATACCCTGCAGAGTAAGACCAGAGGCCTCTCGTCCTCCAGGTACGCCCCACCTCTGCCTTCTCCCACAGGTGAACCTGCAGTTCCCCCACGTTGCCACTAGGTGGGCGCCCCTGACCCGGGAAGGGGTGCTGCCCAGCAGGGGCGTTGGGCACGTGCCAGGCAAGCCTTCGTGGCCCGGCGGAGGCAGTTCCTCCCTGGAAAAGATGCTGACGCTGGGAAGGACTGAAGGCAAAAGAAGAAGGGGGCGGCAGGGAACGAGATGGTTAGATCACATCTCCAGCTCAGTGGACTGAATTCGAGCAGACTCTAGGAGATACCGGAGGACAGGGGAGCCTGGTGCGCTGCAGTCCACGGCTTCTCAAGAGTCGGACACAACCTAGCGACTGTGCAGCAGCAGTGACCGCCGGGCCCTGCGCCTTCGGGGAAGTGGCCCATGAGGCCACGGAACCTGGCGGTGTCCACACTCGGCCTGTGCCCTCGGAAATTGGCCGAGCAGGTCTTGTCCTCCTCAGGTCGGGGGGCAGGGTGAAGGTCTTAGACCGGCCACTTGGTGCGTCAGAGTGCGGTTGCTAAATGCAGTGTTTGCTCCTGACCCTGTTGAGGGCTCTTCCGTCCTGCAAGGGACGGGGTGGGGGACCCTGAAACTGCTGTCCTAGGCAGGGTGGGGAGAAAATAAATATTGTCCATATCTCTACCCTTTAAGGTCATCTCAGAGAAATAAGCCTGTGTTGAAAGAGAAGAATTCTTGGGTCGTGAAGATATGTTTTATGGGCATAGAGATAGAGTTTGCTTCATGAGATCTGTCAAATATGGGATCATTTATAAAGCTGACCTTCATCCGTCACTAATTTGAGACAGACACGTTGTTGGGACTTGTCAGGGTTTCCCATACAGCGTGATTGAAGACAGCTGGTGTTTATCGAAGGGCAGCGTCGTCAGACCCCGGGTTAGGCACTGTGCTAACTGAATCCCCCACAGCCACCTGAGAAGGAGGCGTTCTCAAACCCTGTGTTTGCAGATGAGGAAATGGAGCCTCCGAGAGGCTGCCGTGCCCGGGAAGGCGGCCCGGGAGGGTTCGTGACGCCCAACTTTTGTCTCATTCGTTAAACTGGCCCCGTTTGCAGTGATGTGGTCACGTGACCTCTCTGCTCATGTGGGCTCGAGGTGGCCACTGGTCATCACTTATAGGGATGTAGTGAAGCGAGGGGTCAGGGTCTCTGCCCAGCCACTCTGGGGCCAGCTTCCTGCAGCCACAGTCGGTAAGGAAGATGGAGCCACGCTCCCCCCTTGCGCTGTTCTCAGTGTTGGCAGATCCTCGCAGGCTCCCTCGGGCAGACGGGCCGCCCGAGGCCATGACGCCTGGTTTAGTTAGGCTTTGAAGGCGGAGCCCTATTGAGTCGCAAGCCTTCACTATTTAACCGACTTTGCCTTCTCTAAGAGGCAGTTTTCTCTCCTGTAAAGGGAGATACTCGTGCATTTGTTAGGAGGTGGCGAGGAATAGGCAGCTTGTGAAACACGCCTACTTCCGAGGCCGCCGGCCCGGTTCCCCCGGGCGTGGCTGTCAGGGACAGAGTCGCCTGATGTCCCTCCCTCGAGAGCTCAGTCCTCCTCTTGTTTTCTTGCCTTCAGTTTCCTTTTTGTTTTTCCTGAGGATTTGTGCTGGCTCCCCTGCCCGTTGGCGCGCTCGTTTCTACAAATTTCGAGTAGTATTTTTAAAGAGTGGAAACTAATTGTCCTCCCGAGTCCTTGCCGGTCTGTACTTTAATTGGGGGCTTCGCAGAGGTTGAAAGTGTTGCAGAAGAACCTCTCCCCAGCCTTTGTTGGCTGTTTTGAAATCGGAAGAGCCGGGACCTGGCATAGTTGCAGTTGTTCCAAAAGTATAGATGCCTGCACAGCTGCAGGCTTTGCAGGATCCTGCTTTGTCAGTTTTCCAGTTAGTGTGAAGGTCACAGAAATTCAGTTCTAACGTGGGTGCCAGCGTTTCCTTTTCCCTCCTGTATCAGGTACGATTCGTTAGTTCAGGCCCAAGCCAGGGAACTCTCCCTCCAACGACAGCAGATAAAGGACAGCCACGGCATCTGCGTCGTCTATCGCCAGCACGTGAGCACCGTGATCAAGGCGTTTGAGGAGCTGCTGCAGGCCAGCGATGTGGACCAGTGCGTGGCCGAGGGCTTCCGGGAGCAGCTGCTGCAGTGCGCGGCGCTGCTGGAGCAGCTGGAGAAGCTGCTTCTCAAGGGTGAGTGAGGCGCCGGCCTGCGAGGCCTCAGATGGACCAGGCGCTGGTCCAGGACTTTTCAGAGGGGCCCAAGGGAACTGGCTCCTTGGCCTCCCCTTCCGACCCCTGCCCTGACGAGGTGACGGCAGAGCCCTACCAGCCGCTTCCTTCCGGTGCCCACTGCCCTGTGGTTGGCAGTCTGCCCTGTTCCAGACCCGAGGTCCGGTGGAGGGCCCTCAGGGGCCAGGCTAGGAAGGCATGGCCATGTGGTTGCCAGTTCCTCTGAATTTTCAGGAGGGGATAGAAACCCAGGTTTGGCAGGTGAAGACTCATGGGAGTTAAATGCTGGGGGCAGCAAACAAACGGAGCAAACAAGAAAACCCAAACTTTCATTGATTAAAACAGATTTTAAGCATCAGACGTGGTCTGAGGAGGATGGAAGAAAGCCTTTGCCAGACATTTGCTGTGTGCTAGGTACTTTAATGGATGTTCTTACGTTACAATTCAAAAGTAATAACTTGCATTTCTTTGAGGCTACAGCAGACATCTTCCATATAGCTCAGTTCAGTCGCTCAGTCGTGTCCGACTCTTTGCGACCCCATGGACTGCAGCACACCAGGCCTCCCTGTCCATCGCCAACTGCCGGAGTCCACCCAAACCTATGTTTATCGAGTCGGTGATGCCATCCAACCATCTTATCCTCTGTCATCCCCTTCTCCCACCCTCTATCTTTCCCAGCATCAGGGTCTTTTCAGATGAGTCAGTTCTTCGCATCAGGTGGCCAAAGTATTGGAGTTTCAGCTTCAGAATCAGTCCTTCCAAAGAATATTCAGGACTGATCTCCTTTAGAATGGACTGGTTGGATCTCCTTGCAGTCCAAGGAACTCTCAAGAAAGAGTCTTCTCCAACACCACAGTTCAAAAGCATCAATTCTTCGGCGCTCAGCTTTCTTTATAGTCCAACTCTCACATCCATACGTGACCACTGGAAAAACCATAGCTTTGACTAGATGGACCTTTATTGGCAAAGTGACGTCTCTACTTTTTAATATGCTGTCTAGGTTGATCATAACTTTTCTTCCAAGGAGTAAAGTGTCTTTTAATTTCATG